>NQII01003216.1:3679-17152 GCA_002778355.1 Clitarchus hookeri
TTTTTAGATATGTTATGCTTGCAATACAGTGCTCACTAAGAGAAATGCAATACACAGCAACCCATAAAAAAAAGTGCAACAAACTTATTTTCCAAATCAATTTTCCTCAAATGTTCAACTTTTGTTGTCAACTTTGTTACAGTTCCTCAAAAATGGGTAGTGAAAAAGAGAGGTGGTCATAATGGATGAGGCTGCAACAGTAAAGTTCTACTGTAGCACTTTTTTTTCTGAATGACATTTTGAATATGTTACCTTTCTTTTCATAATTCTGAAATAGTTTCTTTTTTTGGAATATGTTTAGTGTAAATAAAATTATTTACACAGGGAAGAATTGTTATTGTGTACTGCAGGTTTGTTGGAACAGTATGTAGTAAAATGCATGGCTGGCACAATTTCTATTGCTCACTTAAGTTTCCTTGTTCTTCCCTTAGTGTTTAGTAAGTTGTCATTAGTGTTTATGTCATTAAAAACAAATACACCAGTGCTTCTGTAGAGACAATATTTTTTCAGTCAGATGCATTTTACGAGTTTATACATTGTGTATTTTGCCTCTTGCTCATTAGTTTTAGTGATTGTTCTGTAATTGTTTCATTAAATCCAGAAGTGCAAGCAGATAATGATTTGTGCAGTTTGTTGCTCTTTTTGAATTGTATTTATTAAACAATTTTTCAGAAATTTTTAAAATTTATTTGTTATTGACCTTTAATATAGTCACTCCCAGACTCTGAGATTATTCATCTTGAATAACATACAAAGCGTACAAATACAAACATTTGCACAAGTTGAAAAGTATTCACATAAAAAAAAAAAACGTGTGTTCTCTTAGGCAAACCATTGTACTTTTAGTTTTATGTTGTCCTCGATAAATAAAATATTTACGTGTAGCTCATAATTATTTCTTTTTTATTTTAGCCTCAGTATGACGCAGATGGAAGATCGTTTATAGTGACAAAAGGTCAGTGACAGTGGTCTCTCTTCTTCTACTTATATTATGTCTCATATTTAATAATTGTTCATATTTTATGATAAAGCAATTTGTGAGGTATTCCCCTAACAGTTCCATCATATGCAATGAGCAAGAGCTCGTCAGTTTATATGTCGCACTATAGAGAGTACTTATAGGTATTGTGCAACAGTTTCACTGTGCAGTCTGTCTTAGTTGCTGTGCGCTGAATGAGAAACCCGAAGGAGTGTGGTACATTACTTTATTTCTTTCATGATTGGAGTTGAGAGAGATGTGAGAGGCAGAACATACATGCACGATGTTAAGAGTTTGACTTTTACGGGAACCACACTCATCTATTAAGTGTATGTCGTCTCTTGTGTAGTTTAATTATGATCTTGGAAACAGCTAGTGATGGCTGTTTGTGCGCCCTTAGACGAAAGTGCTGTTCGGGGTGGATCAGTGAACATTCTTGGTGGAGTGTGTTTTCTGGGGTGGTGATGAGTAAGTTGGTCGAAGTGCAGGAGAAGTTTGCTCACACGTTTCCTGCATCACAGGTTTCCAGCTGGGTCATGGTGAGATCACATATGCAAAGTTCTAGCTATGCATTTCCTTCAGACAGGTCATCTGTTTCATAGGATGCAGTGCTTAACTTACAGCGTAGGATATTGTGGATTTCGCAGACATTGATCAGATGACAGCAAACTCGAGTGCCAAAGACCACAGTCTACAAGGTTCCAAAGCCTCTAAAGATAAAGTTTCGTTCTCGGTGCATATTGGCCTTTGTACATGTCGCTGAATTCCTCTCACCTCCTCACATTCCCACAATTGTCAATTGACAACCACCTAAAAAAAAGGGTGAAATCTCATTCGGAACAAGTGGAAACTTATTGGCACTGAAATGGAGTAACAAGAAATAAGT
Organism: Clitarchus hookeri; assembly: GCA_002778355.1. Lineage (NCBI taxonomy): Eukaryota > Metazoa > Arthropoda > Insecta > Phasmatodea > Phasmatidae > Clitarchus > Clitarchus hookeri. Next base: position 5,545 of record NQII01003216.1, read on the forward strand.
GTCTTATACACAAAAAAAAAAAATTATCTGTATACTATAGAACTACTCATATACGAAATTTGATAGGAATCAGTTAAGTAGTTCCTGAGATGTGATGCAAAAGCTTTATTTTTTCAAGTGCTACTCTNTCATCTGTTTCATAGGATGCAGTGCTTAACTTACAGCGTAGGATATTGTGGATTTCGCAGACATTGATCAGATGATAGCAAACTCAAGTGCCAAAGACCACAGTCTACAAGGTTCCAAAGCCTCTAAAGGTAAAGTTTCGTTCTCGGTGCGTATTGGCCTTTGTACATGTCGCTGAATTCCTCTCACCTCCTCACGTCTTTCCACAACAATATAGGACAAACGGAGTGGGAATACATTCGCCTAACCTATGTTGGGCTTATTGCATTGCCCAAGTCTCCGTTGTGTGTGAGGAAGGATGAGAATTCACCCCTCTGTCACCCTTTGCTAATGCACATTTTGCCATGCAACTGCCTAGGAGTGGAAGAACTGCTCCACAACCCACACAAGGTGACAAATAACAAAGAAACAGGGTTGTTGTCCTTTGGGGAGCCCAGCAATTGCCATCTTCAGCTTACCTGCCGTGATTGGCTGTCTTTTAAGGCAAAACGAAGGACTTGCTCCAAGACTTGCCAGCCCAAGAAATGCCATTTTGGCAAAACTAGTGTAGATTAGCTGAGTCACACCATTGCCCCAGAAGGTAATAACGCCTGAAAAGATGTGGGAGGTTACCGAAGCACCCATCCCCACCAACCATCGCAAATTGATACGTTTCATTGGCTGCAGAATGTCAGTCATGAGAAGGTTAAACTCACATGATAACTAAAGTTAAAAAAATATTTTTTTTGATAATATCTCCTAATAATTTTGCAACTTTTCACAAAACCGTGTGACAATTAATTAATTTTTCCTTGGGAAGTCGGCACTTTGTCCTAAATTAATGTAGTTTCACATAATTTCGTGGTTTGCAGTATTTTTCGGTGTTATTTTGCATTTTTAAGTGCATTCAGTGTTATTTCATTTTATTACGATTCACCATAAAATCATGGCTATATAGAGCATAAAAAGCTAAAATGTCTATCGCCGCCATTTTAAAAATAAGTGTCTGACCCAGTAAAAACATACTATTACATAGTCTGCAATAGATCTACTTGTTTGCTAAGTTTCGCAGGAAACTGTTAATTGTTTCTCGAGATATGACAAAATTGTTATTATGTTATGTTGTGATATCTTACAAAATGACAGACAAAAGTGACCGTGTGTTGGCATACATGATGCTGTGGGTGTGACCCACCTCGGCCCTCCCCCCGCTCACTGCTCTGTCACCCAGCGGCCGGGGTAAATAACTGACAGCCGACCTGGCTGACTTCACCAGAAACAAAGTATATTGATGTAGCTCAAGTCCAGTGTTCAATGAATGCAGACTATAATGAATTTTCGAATTCTGGATTAAGAGGCAATATAGTTCCTGACTGCGAATGTGTATTATAAATGTTCATTTTCTAAATCGCTGGTGGTTTCTGACGGGCAACAAAGGCTTACTCCGGAAACTGCAGAGCATTTAACCATGCTTACATTTTAGTGTATTTCTGCAGAAACCACCAATTGAATTAATGTAAATAAAAATGTCTGTCCTTTTTCAATTGCAAAGATGTGTTTGGATACAAGTAGAATGCTCTCATGTTAACTAAGTCATTGTGACAGTCGAGAGTTCTAGCATCATAGGGATACAATTTCATGTACAGTCATTCAACATGCATCATTTATTCATTCTTTCATTGAATCATTGACATTTTACAGCAGGGTATTTATGCATTTAACATATACATATAATTTTTTGTTAGTTCTTGCTTGAGTAATGCATTACTGACAAAAACATACCCCACGGAGGAGATAGGTTCTACAAAATTCGACCTATTGTAGATAGGATTAGAAAAGCATTTCAAAAAACATTCTCACCATACAGAAACCTGCGCATTGGTGGGTGTCAGCTTATTTTGCAAAAAAAGGGCGTTCGTTTTTCAAGCAGGACACGTCATCCATAAGAAGTGGGTTTGGAATAAAGAACTTTGGTTCTGTGCGATTGTAAAAGTGGATACGTTCTTGAATTTATTTTTATACTGGACTAAACAGTGACATCAATGAGTCAGGTCTTGGAAAAACTGGTAACACATTTGCCACTCTCCTGAAATCATGATTGAAGAATGGGCGTACAGTTTATGTTGACAATTGGTACTCCAGTCCAGAACTGTTTTTGTGACTCAGTGATCGGAAGACAAATGCTTGTGGTACTGTGCATAAAACACAACAAACATGCCCACAATTGTCAATTGACAACCACCTAAAAAAAAAGAGCGAAATCTCATTCGGAACAAGTGGAAACTTATTGGCACTGAAATGGAGTAACAAGAAATAAGTGTCTTATACCAAAAAAAAAAAAATTATCTGTATACTATAGAACTACTCATGTACGAAATTTGATAGGAATCAGTTAAGTAGTTCCTGAGATGTGATGCAAAAGCTTTATTTTTTCAAGTGCTACTCTNTCATCTGTTTCATAGGATGCAGTGCTTAACTTACAGCGTAGGATATTGTGGATTTCGCAGACATTGATCAGATGACAGCAAACTCGAGTGCCAAAGACCACAGTCTACAAGGTTCCAAAGCCTCTAAAGATAAAGTTTCGTTCTCGGTGCATATTGGCCTTTGTACATGTCGCTGAATTCCTCTCACCTCCTCACATTCCCACAATTGTCAATTGACAACCACCTAAAAAAAAGGGTGAAATCTCATTCGGAACAAGTGGAAACTTATTGGCACTGAAATGGAGTAACAAGAAATAAGTGTCTTATACACAAAAAAAAAAAATTATCTGTATACTATAGAACTACTCATATACGAAATTTGATAGGAATCAGTTAAGTAGTTCCTGAGATGTGATGCAAAAGCTTTATTTTTTCAAGTGCTACTCTCTTTCAAAATGACAGACTAACAAGGACACTTGTTTCTGAATTTAATGCTGACATATGAACAGACAAAATTCTATATTTGGTTTTAATTGGTTGAATAGTTGCTGATATATGTAATAGCATAAAAACCATGCAATTTTGAAAATAATAATTTGGAATGGTTGAAAACTATAAAAGTATGGTTTCATTACTGTGTATTATAAGTGTATTGAGTATGGCGGAATTCAGTACACTTGTGTAAAAGTTTTTAGAGGGAAAAACACACGCACACACCAATGCGCACACACAAATAGGAAGGTGATATCCTAAGCCTGTTCTTCCTCCAGAAAGTAGGCCTAAAATATATGTATTTTAACAAAATAAAAATGAATCTGTGCAATGTTACTATAATAAAATCAACGGAGATTTTGTAAATTGCAATGAATTGTAACGTAAGTGTAATAAATATATCACAGTAAAGTAATTATAAAAAATTATTCCAAAAAAGGTGCAAAAAGTGGCTATACAGGTCTTGCCCACATTTGTTAAAAAAAAGTATTCAGCACAGGGGATGAATCTGTGTTAAATCCTGGCACTATACAGGAAACACCATTAATACACGTGTAGCAGTGTAAGAGTTATGAGGGGCAGACACATTTTCAAAATGGCGGCCATATAGACTCTTTGTCTTAGTGTACTATATCTGCGAAACTATGTAATCAATTTTGCCTTAACTTGGCGCTGGCAGTATCTATTACAACCATAAAATGTCTACTCGAGGTCTCTTTTGTGCACCATTTTGTAAGATAGTGCCACATGAAAAAAATAAAGTTTTTGTTCTTATCTCGCGCAACAATCAACTGGTTCCTGCGAAAATTTAGCAAACAAATAGTAAAAATAAATGGCGTGTGGGGTGTGCACCCAGGGCAAGGCAACACCCTCCGAGTGACGTTCTTTCCAGCTGGGACCCGTAGGTGACCGTCATCCCCGGGCATGACAGAAATGAGACCCTAGAATGGAGCGGCGCTGGAATGCAAGGGCTGGGGAAACGGGAGTACCCAGAGAAAACCCGCCGGTAAGCGGCATCGTCCAGCACGATTCCCACATGCGAAATTCCGGGAGTGAACCCGCCGGGGATCGAACCCGGATCACCATGGTGGGAGGCGAGCGCCCTGGACACTACGCCACCGCTGCCCCCGCAAACAAATAGTAATACTGTAGGCCAAATAATTGACATATTTTGAGTGAGTCACACACTGATTTTAAAAATGAGGGCCACGTAAATAGTTTAGTTAAGTTTGTCATATCTATTAAACAACTTAACCAAATTCAACGAAAATTTGTTTGGCGACAGTATCTATCAGAAGCATCGTGTACAGGGCCTATTTTGTAGGCCTTTTTTTGTACGATAGAGCCATATCTCGGGTACCAATTCACCAATTTCCACCAAATCCTTCAGACAAGTAGCAGTACTGTAGGCCATGCATGATTTAAGTTGCTCAGTCGCTAGACTAAAACACTAGACTGATTACATCTGGAGTTGATGCTCCTAATTATGCAGCAGGATTCATGTGGCCTATGGTAACAGTTCATATGTATTTGGTTCCATCTGTAATCATATTTCTGTCAACAAGACATCAATGCCTACCTACCATCTTGACTTTTAAGAACTTCATAAATACTATTTGCACCCATGCAGAGGGAAAGTACTCTCATTAGCTATATCAGTAACTTCTTGTATAATACTGTGACTGGATTTCTGGTGTTGGTAATTTTCTGCTTCTCTACTTTCTCTATCTGTTTGCCTATATGTTTCCTTTTTCCCTGTATGTGTGTTATTTTCCTATAGTCGACAATGATAATACCCACTGTTCGCTCATAATATGGTTTCTTGACCTATGTTTCTTTTCGCATGTGTTAAATTTTCTATTGTTCTCTTTCTGTCAGCGTATTTGTCTACTTGCGTCTCTTTCTGATTTCCTACCTAAAATGTTGTAGCTACTCGATAGCTCTTAGCTTTATTTTCATGTACTTCAGCCTTACTTGCTATCTTTCTTTTTTTATATTCAAGTGGTCTGTATTTTATTTGTATGATAATTGCTGGTTGCTGTGTTATAATTTTGATAACCATTAACTCTACCTCTTGCTTTAATTATATCCTCCCCTGTATGTAGGTCCATATGACTGAATATAGTTCCTCTGTTCTCAGTGTACGTTGTCCCTGTTGTAACTACCTTGGTAATTATTTACTTTGTGGAACGGTTTGTGTCGGATTTGGCCTGCTCTGCCACTGTTAGCTTACCTATTTCCTCTTTTATTTTAGCTATTTCATTTTCTAGCCTCTTGTTTTCCTCTTTCACTGGCCCCCCTTTCTAAAACATTGGCTGTAACTTTTTAACCTAATTCTTATCTTTCGAGATTGTTCGCAAGTTGTTGCATTTTGTAATTTGGAAACCTCCTACATACTTGTTTTAGCTACCGTGAATGGCAATAGTGATTTCCAAACAGTTTCAACGAATTCCGACTTCAACATGTTTGGATAGTCCTCTATTTGTATAACATCATATCCTCAATATGCGACTAACAGCTTTCGTCTACTTTTTCTTTTGTTTACAGTCTGAATTTTTTTTTACCCTGTCTATTGGTGTGCGTCAAAGCTTTTCTTAGCCTGTTTTCTACTTCTACCCAAGTGACGTGGTCGTCTGCTTTTTATAGCATGTCATTTTCTTACACTCTCTTAGCTGTCCCTATTAATTAAAATTTTAATCTCCTGCAATACTTTGCTTTATTCAAATCATTTCTTTTGCTTGCTGATTTGTAGTGGTCTAGGATTTCTTCTATATCCTCATCTGTATTTAACAAAAATATGAGTATCTGTTCTACATTTTGTTCAACTATCATAATTGGCTGTATTTCTGCCATATTTATTTGTTCATTGTGTTATTCTTATACTAGTGTTCTTGTATATGTATATTCTGTACTATATCCAAATTTTTGTACTTATTTTTAGTTGTGTCCAAATTTTTACATTGAAGTGCTAGCTTAAATGACAAATTATGTAAACCTAAAGCTTAATTACATATGCATTGTAGGGCTGAAATGCTTCCTCATCTGTTTGTGTGGGAGCTAAATATTTTCTGCAATTTTTGTTAAAAGTCCATTCTAGTAGATTTTCTGTCTAGTTCTGCTAGTAAATTCGGATTTTCCTGGTTCAATTTGTCCACTTTTTCAATTAACAAATTTAATCTTTGCACACTTGTACTCTAATGCGCACCTAGAATCTCAGAGCTCTATTATTGCCAGAATAAATACTTTCTTTGCAGATGACAAGACAGTTTTGTTTTTCTCGGTGCTCGTGAATCCTTATATTACTTATAGTCCTAATTTATTTCCTTTTTGCTTAATGGTTTGTAGGTTATGCTGTAATTATACTTTTTCTGCAGTACATATACGGTATGAGTTTGGACACTTCTTACGCTACCACCATACCCATACACACACACACACACACACACACACTCTCTCTCTCTCTATATATATGTATATATATATATTGTGTCGCGTGCCGGTTTAGGGATTATAGCACGATATTGGCTCACATCCATAACCCCCTCACACCACCCCCGCCTCGCACACTTTGCTAGGCGCCTTCCAGACGGCACGTGGAACCAGGGCCGGTGGAAAATTTTCAGTACACGTGGAGCGGAAAGTTAATATATATATATATATATATATATTGCTTATTCTTACTAAAATCCAAACACACATATGCACTATGCTTTCTGTGGGTGGGGTAATTTACAGGGATGGAGGTGTTCTCTCGCTTACAAGAGGGTGGGAGAAACCACGTCTTCAGCAGTGGTACAATCTGGGGATTCTCGCACCTCGGACTGTACAATGAGATTAATGAATTATTAACAAAGCTTTCTCTGAGGGACCGGGGGATAATTACAAAGAATGGCCGCTGGTATGATACTCTTTAATGTCCTGACCTTAAAACACAGACTTATCCACTGTTTACTTCACTACTGAAGTCTCTGNCTGGTATGATACTCTTTAATGTCCTGACCTTAAAACACAGACTTATCCACTGTTTACTTCACTACTGAAGTCTCTGTACTATATTTATGTTACAAATATTACTCTGAGGGGGAGATATCTACTGAAGCATCTACAACCCAAAGCTGATATGCCTGGCATAGCTCACCACTGTTGCACTCGTGTAAACACCGCCAAAGTAGTGTTATTCACGGGCTCTTTCGTACAGGTCAAAGTGACACTCCCTGGAGCAGCTGCATCTAAAGATGACTGTGTGNAGTGTTATTCACGGGCTCTTTCGTACAGGTCAAAGTGACACTCCCTGGAGCAGCTGCATCTAAAGATGACTGTGTGCAGATCACCCACCTCCAAGACTCCTGGCACTCGCAGGGGACCCACGGGACAGTGGTCGGCGATCCATGGTTGAAGAACGACACCTTGCCACTTTGCGTTTGCACCTGCATAACTTTTGCTCCTCTCAGTCTTTGGCCAGGCGGTTCAGCTGTCGCCAGAACAGCGGCTTGCACTGCTTTGCATCTTGCAAACTCGTCTTCCTTGTTCCCTTGCTTGCTTTCGCCTGGGGTTATGTATTTAATGCATGGCTCTGATTTTGTTCAATATCAGAGCCGTAACACAACGCAGAAGTTATCTGCTGACTCTAGCTACATGGGTTGCTTGCAGCATTCATTCATTCATTCATTCATTCATTTATTCATCCATCCATTCATTTATTCATTCCTCATCCATTAATTCGTTTTCAGTGTTTGACATGTGCTCAACTATTTTCCCACGTTGTGTCTGAAACATGTTCGTGTTTAATGCTCTCTGGCTGCTCGTAGCCGATACAGCATGACGTCATTGCTCATTTTAGTACACTTGGCACTTCAAGAAAATTGTTCATATATAGACAAAATAATTTTCATAGATAGGTGGTGATGGTAGAAGGAATTGTTACTGTCTTATGTATAAAGTTTTTTACAATCAACTAGCAGCATTGTAGTTAGCTTGCTGTGTTTGTGTATCGCCGTCAGAAATATAACTTCCCATTTAATTTCTATGTTTCCATAGTTTGGGAATTTATTTTATACTGATTTGTAACAGTTTTTAAAGTCAAATACTGTCTTCAACATTGTTTACACACACTGCAGAATGCTGATACAAATAGTTATTAAGTAATTTTATGAACTGAAACACCCAACTTATATGTTTAGCTATTTTGGATATAATGATTTTGTGAGATTTCAAGAAATCATGCTGCTGTTTCAAGAATTACATTTGTCCTTGCTTTATAATGTAATATGAAAGTGGTTTCACCCGTCAATAATTTCAGTAATATCTGCTATAGTTTTGATGCTGCTAATGAGTATTAAATACACATTAATGATCCCTGACAGTCATTTTGTAAGTAGTGGGATAGTTCCCTGTGCGAGGCTAGTATGATACTGAGAACATTGACTTTATCGAGGTTTGCTAAAAGGTGAAGTATTATTATTAAGATCGGACGTTGGCAGGCGATTCAATATGTGTATTCCTTAAAGATACCGACAGACATTCAGAAGGTACTAAATTTAAGTATGAAATAGTCCTGCTGGAACTTTGATGAGAAAGTAGTGTAAGAGTAGCATCAAAATTGAACTTAAGTTGTAATGCAGTTCTGAAGGATCATTTTTTAAAAATGTTTATAAGCCTTTGTAATAAATTTAAAAACCAAATTTAAGCAAGAAATGTATACTGTTTCTTTTACTTCTATGTGCGTCACTGCTGGGTGTTTTAGAGCTTTTGGCCCTGGCAAAGGGTTACTGCTAACTCTTTCTCCCTTGTAGCAAATGCTGATAAACCAGCTGCGACAGTAGAGTCGGCCAGCAGTAACGGAAGGCAGCAAATGACTGAGCAAAGTAGTTACACCAAACGGTTGAGTTGCGTGACATGCTATATTTGGCGAGCCACCTGGACAGGCTTGGGTTACGGCAGCACAGTGAACCTGCTCGCCATCCCCCCCTGCTTACAGGCAGGGCACTACGACATAAGATTCCTGCCTGCCTGCTTGGCATATTTCTGCATTACTGTAATACTTCCACCTTCCTTTTTTACAGGCGACAAAGTTTCGTCACCTNTCACTTTTTTTTTTATTTTTATCATTTATTTTTAACGAGAACACAACTGAGATTGCTATATAATTTTTTTGAAGCGCCATAACATGTGGTGTGAAATACTAGTATGTGGCATTATGAAAATTAAAACATGCACAAATGCAGGAAAGCACCAAGATAATGAACTTCTGAATGAATACTTAATAAACATGTCATTTGGTCCAGCCAAAACACCATTGAATTTCATTTAATCAAATTCTTTGAGAGTATATTTCTTCCTGAAATAAACAATTTTGTGTTAACAAAAAAATGAGATCATTTAAAAAAAAAAGTATATCCATCCAAGTTAAAAACCTGCACTTAGTTTTTAATGAATTTTTTTTTAGTTATACTCAATAATACTGTGGCATGCAATAAAACAAAAATATAACCTTCATCCATTTCATTACCGTTGTGACCATAGAGAACTGGTGATCAATCATTCACAGAGTACTGGCGAGTGATCCACAGGCGATTCTACTGCTGGTGTCTATCAACTAATTGAGTTTTCCAAGCATGTTACATAAAATGAAAAATTCTTTATTATCAAAGTGTTGGTTGAGTCATTTGTAAACAAATATTTATGATGCTTACCGCCATAATAAATGTGGGACAGTACGGTCAGCTTTATTTTTGGTTGCATTGAAATAAAAATGTGAACCATTTTATTGTGTAACTTCAGCCGAACTAAAGGTCAAGAAAATAATGCTGAGCAAAGAATAAAAACATGCCACTTGTCATGGTTTCACAAAGTTTTCCTTGTAGGCAATTTTTACTGTGCTGATTGGGATATTTTGTTGTGTTGTTGGTATGATAACCAAAAAGTGAAAATCTGTACACAGTTATGGGCGATGCACGTGTTGTAAGCTTGTTAACCTGAGTCACAGTTCATGGTATTATGTTAAATTCATCTTGAAGATTTCTGTTGTTATTCTTTGAAGAGCTTATGTATTTTATTTGAATCAAGTGTTCTTTATCATAATTTCAGGTGCACGAAAAATAAAAGTAGTTGATTTGAGAACAAAACAACAAATTCTCCAAGCAGGTAGACAAAGGTGATAAAAGTATGATCCAGAAAAATTCGAGGTTGTAAAATTAATGCTGTTGAAAGTATTTTCAAAACAGGTTACACTTGAAAATAAAGACCTTTCCAGAACAATTTTTACTGCACCAAATGAAGGTTCGTAAAAATAAATGGTTTTATTAGTTGATACATTCCAGGGCATTGAATATTCCGTACCTGGGGACAGTGCTTCAAGAGAGAGCTTGTGAGTTAGCTCTACTGATGGGACTAGATTTTGTGCATTGGTGGGTCGACTACACATATATAAAGCTCATGGTTACTTAACTACACTTACAGTGTGTGGCGAAGAAGGTTCTGTTGATCCTACCATCCAAGAAAATTGGATCGAACATCTTGAAGACATCAGTTCTGGTTATGATAGGAGGGACGTTTTCATTGCCAATGAAGCAGGCTTATTTTTAAATATTGTTTCTGACAGAATCATAGCAGTTAGAGAGACCTGCCATGGAGATAAGAAAAGTAAAGAAAGACTGAGTGAGTTATTTTATGTGAATAGTGATGGCACCAAAAAACTCTAACATCTTGTGATTGGCAAAATGGCCAAACCTGGGTGTTTCAACAACATTAAACACTTGCTCGACACCTACAGGAACAACACAGATTCTTGGATTACAATGTCTGTATTTCAGATGTTGTATTTGCTTGATTCTTGTATGGGCTAGAAAAACCGAAAAATCCTGCTATTTCTGGACAGATGCCGGGCACACCATGTTGTAAGATTAAATATTAAAACCATAAAAGTTATTTTTTTCCCTCTGAACTGTACCAGTAAGTTGCAACATATGGACCAGGCTGTCATAGCCCAAGTAAAGCACCATCACAGGAAGTAACTGTTATAGTGCCTTCCATTGAAAATAGACGATGGCGATGCAAGTTGGTCATTTGCCCCAAAGTGGAACATCTTGTAGGTAATGCACAAGTTGTGCTTATCATGGAATAGCATTTTTCCTACTGCCATTGCCAACTGCTTCACCAAAGTAGGGTTTCCTTCAAGCAGCGTTGCTGCTGCTGCTGCTGATGGTGATGATGATGATGATGATGATGATGATGATGATGAAAATGACATGAAACAGTGTGAGTGTGTAGCTGATTGGGCACAGATCACCAGCAAAATGTCTGCAGAAGAAGCTTCATTTGAAGATGTCACAAAGATTGATGACAATCTTGCAATCTGCCCACCACATTCGGATGTATTGGAAGAAGTGGATGAACCTGAAGATATTGAAGATGAAGAAGATCAAGAACTCGCCTGCCCAGGTAGAAGTGAAGTCTACAGTGTTCATTCTGTACTAGAACAACTTTTTGTTACATGTAATGAACTTTCACATCACATGACTATACGTCAAGACATCAGAAAGGATACATTAATGTACTTGGACAATAGTTGTAGTAAAAAAGTAATT
>NQII01003216.1:17223-54022 GCA_002778355.1 Clitarchus hookeri
GTCGGCCGTCGTCAAACGAGCAGTGCGGAGTGGAGCCGGGAGGAGGAGTTCGAGACCAGGCGTCGAGACGCCCACACCGGTCAGCGAGGAACTGACGCAGCCAGGCGTCGCAGCCCATCCACAGAGGGAAGGAGCAGTCCCAAGGACGCCGGCTGGGAGATCAACCTTCGCCTCGAGACAAGCTAAGTAGAAACATACGGGAAGTGCAACGAACCTTGCTCCCCACGGCGCAAATCTCCCCGTCAAGCCTTACGTAGCCTACGTAGTTAAGGGGAGGGGAGAGTTGTCTCATGTGTTCATGTAGAAGTTAACTCATTAAGGAAAAGTAAAACTGTCATATGTTAACTCGCAAAGAAGGTGAATTTATTTGGTAAATTGGACCTAGGGATAGTAACGTCAACATATTCCTACGCCCTAACACTGAGGGCTAGCATCCATTGCTGGCGCCTTACGCCGAGAGCAGAATCAATACCTACTTATAAACCATAGCATTGGGCAGGTATCAATTTCATTGACAGTTTGAAGTCTGCGTACTTTTACTGGCATTCGAGACAAGTTACAAACAAATTGCATGCATTTATAGCACTGCAGAAACACCGGTTATATTGCTCTGTGGTCCCACTCGCTACCGTCCCACTGGCCGACACCACTCCGAACGTGCTTACTGAAACTTACGAAGTTCATATTTTCCTAGCCAGAAAAGATATTGCTGCCTGCAGTGTCCCTGCAAGATCCTAGCAAGCACTGCAGAAACAGTGACACCATATCCGGGTAAGTTTTGTTTTCAAGGGCGAAGAAATCTGCACAGTAGCGTTGCTCGAGCTATGCTCAGGCGCAGTCATAAAAGTGCGAAAGATCCGAATGCAGGTGTTCTCGACACTGTACACAGTTTCCCTTGGTTGCAGTGCATGGAGAGAAGGCACGAACTCATGTTTAAATAACTTTCAGTGTACAAGAAATTGTTGATGTAGTTTTTTTTTTGTTTTGGATGCAGAGTGCCTGAGGAAGAGAGCTCGGGGAGAAGTGACGGTGAGGTCGCCAGGGATGGGCAAGATTGTCGTGAACAATCGCGGCATCGACTACTTCAAGGACGACCAGCCACGAGAGCAGGTAGGATGCTCCTCCTTTTAGAACGGGGTAGTGATTTATCTCAGCATGTGAGTTGTGAAACTTATAGTAGTAAGTTAAGTTACCTGTGCATTTTTTTTCCTCAGTTTACATTTCAAAGAAAATGTTAGTGGGACACGTTTAGGCCCAAGGTGATTCCGTCGCTTTATGTTAGAATTTTTTTGCAATATATACAGAATACTGCATCATGAATCACTTATACAGTTGAATGCTGTATAGTTTTGTTAGTAGACAACTTCCAGTAAAGTCTCGTGTTATTGTTCACACCAATGTAAAGAATAAATTAACTCTTCAACAAAGTGGTTTCAGTTGATAACAACCTTAAACTTGAACACAAAACATTTGATTTAAAATTTTGTTGTACAAGAAAACTAGAGATTGCAAATAAAAAATACTTAGACTCGGTATGATTACAAACTGTAACTCGCAACTAAGCAATAATAATTTTACATTCCCCCGTGGGTTGAGAAAGAAAATCTTACCGCACAGTATATTGTGGGTGAAACATCTTTTTACAGTTTATAGCAGGATAGAATATTTACACAATATAGTAGGAAAAACTTACGACTGTCCTTGTGAAGTTACAGTCCTGACTCGTGGACTTTGTTGTTTTGCGGCTAAGAGTGAGAAATATCTGCTTAAAAGTTTTGCCTAGTTATATAACTGAAAACTATGAAATATTTTAATTCCACTGATGCTATTTAATTTATTTGTGTTTTCATTCACTTGAAAGAACATATGAATGTAGCAGTTATTCCTGCTACTAGCATGGCTGAAATGAAACCAGCCAAAAAAAAAAAAAATCCCACTGTATTGCAGTGAATTAAAATATGCCGTGGTAATGTTGCATTTGGTGTGAAGCACCAGAGACATTAGTTAATCTTTTAGAAAAAAGGTATTGTTTGTTACATCACCAACAGTTACTTAGTAACCACTTAAAATAATGTTTATCGATAACTCACAAATTTATTTTGGCCTTCTAGTTCTCCATGGTCCAGTGTTCATTAGAATGACTGACGGAGCAACCAATGTTATATTCATAATCACTTANCATATTCATTATCACTTACTTTTGCAACTTGCTAATTCAGGCTTTTGTGAGATGTTGTTATTGTATGTATGTAACGCATTACAACAACACAGCGGTCATCTTTACTGTATGCTTCATGGAGTAAACGATAGTTGGGTTTTGATTTTTACCCACGACATTAGGGCACTTTTACAGAATTTTTTTTTTCTGTGCAATATTGGTGAATGGAAAAGTATGAAAAAGTAAAAAAACTTACACTAAGAAAAGTATTTCTGAAAAAATATGGTAGTGAAAAAATGAACTGTGTTTTCAGACATTCACAATTTCAGGGGGAAATAATGTGCGTAGTGATGATTTATGTGAAATAGTTTGAAATTACAACGGTGACATAAGGTGGAAATTTTTAGGTGGTGATTGCTTGGGTAAAATTGTTGAACTATTCAGTAATACCAGACTTGGATACTAATAAGACAGAAGGTACTAAGGGTTATAATCTGCCGACAACTAATAGGACGTGCGCTGTTGAATTAATGACTGATTATAGTAGTACATAACGAGAACACAAGTGCAAGAGATGCATGATAGGTCACTATCAGTGTCATTTGTTTACACCAGGCCTCTACAAATTCTCTGAAAGTTTAGGAGCCCCACACAAAATCTAAGCCCCAGATATTAATTCAAACAAAATTTTTCTATTGTTGCTTTGACCTCTATTTTCAGGTTCTAGATGAACATGAAATTCATACAGTTATCACATTATGAAACCTTTGGCACAGCGTATGAAACATTTATCAGAAGTCTCGCTGCGAACTGCTACCAAATTTGCACCGTTGCCAAGTTGTGCTGTAAACGACAAACGTTGCGCGCCGCCTGATGGCCTGGGCAGACGGCGCCCCTTGAACTGTCAGCATGTCATTGAGACCTGCGTGGGTCATCCTTTCTGCCCCTTGACGTGTGTAGTTTAGTTGCACACCCCTCAGTTCCTCCACGACTTGAAAATTAGTCATTCGCTCGGGCATGCTGTTGTTACTTCAAATGAACACAAACAGGTTAAGTAGCGTCCTTTCATTAACGGAACCAAGTGTGCAGATTGTAGTGTTTTTCACAACATGTCAACGTAGTACAACAGTACAGTTGTACTGTAATGGTTATTTCTTTCACAGGTAACTTTGTATTGTTCTTTGCTGAGTTGCCACATTTATTAAAGTTATGTTGTCCTCACCACACTGCATTCCAAACTCCCAAGCCTCGCTGCCGTCTCGAGAACAGGTCAGCGAGCGTGCAGCGGAAGCATTACAGCTAGGCTACGCACATGATGCCACGTCAGCCGGCTACACTTTGTACTCGACGCGCCATCCGCACGGCGCCTGTATAGACTACAGTCTATACTCGATGCGCCCTGAATTATGCCACACTCGGTGCAACATAAAATATCAATTACAGTATCGTGCAACGCGAATCCCTTTCGGGAGTGTGCCGTACATTTCATGATGAAATCAGCTTAAGTTTTGAACTACGGTACTATACAACTGAATCAAACAGGGAAAAAAAAATTTTTGTTATACCTTTTAAAATTTAGTCGCCAGCTTGAAAAACTTAGACAACATCGCGACCTGGTATCTGGGGTTTGTAGAGCCCTGGTTTGGACATAAAGAAACAGTATGGGTTGATGTTGACCTATCTAACATGGTACTTCGGTGACACTTATGTTCTAAACTGCCTTTTATCAACAGCAAATTTCTGAAACACAAAAACTAGAGATAATTGTGTGACGGAAACTGTTGATTGATGACAAAGTATTTAATTGTAGGTGAATGGGCATTAAAAGACGTTAATATTGATAAATTCACTATACAGTTCATTATATTAATATCATTTCAGGTTAGGTGAGGGATGGACAAACAGGAAAGACAAACTATTTGCATCTTCTCTTGGTGGTTAGAGGATATCTAGCACTAGGTGTTTTTACATTTCCTGTCCTCTTGTTTGATCCCTGATTGGTATTAATTTCACACCTTCACTACACTTGTTGGAACGCTTCAATGTTACTAGTCAGTTTCACTGTAGTACAGTCCACACACAGTTATTAAACTGATGTTTCTCTCCAGGATTATTTTTTTACTAAGATGTCTAATTAAATATTCTTGTTGTGTTAAATTTTAATTTTGCCAGTAAAATTGTTTCATACGTATTGTGTTAATTATGTTCCCTTCCCCATATTTATTTAGAAAAACTCTTTAAGATCTGTGGTCATCGAGTTAATAATCTCGGTGTGATTTGGCTATTACACACGCTTAAATCTTATTGCGTGTTTCAGTCATGACTTTGTATTGTCTGGAAACACGATTGCCAATGCCCCACCCAGTTTCTTGTAAAAGCTAACACCACTGCCATCGCACAAGATGTTTTCAAAATGGCATCGTAACCAGATATTTGTCTTTCAAAATTTATTTCTGAACTTCAGTTTTTTATGTTATGGCAGAATGCTTCTCAAGTACGATATCAATTAAATTTAATGTGGGCTGCCAAGAATTATAATTACCTTAGAAAATGAAAACTGCTATTTTACAATTTTCCAATTTTTTACTCTGAATGGCATTGACAGAAAATATTATGTAATACTGTAATAAGTTTCTAGTGGAGCAACTCTCAGCATACCACATGACATGTTCTGCAAATTTTCATGGAAAAGAATTTTGCAAGTTACTGCGTCGTGTTGTGTGAGAAAATAACACCATTGGCCCTCCACACCCAGATGCAGTGATCATCAGCCCCCATAATGAAGTGGCACTCGTCACTAAACGCCACATATTGCCAGTCTGTTGCGTTCCACATTGCTGTGGCTTGGCACCACTGCAAACGGAGCTGCTGATTCGCATAGTTAATAGCAGCACACGTTATAAATGCAGGGATCACAGATTCACTTTCGCAAGATGTTGGGAAAGGGTTTTAGGGGCACCTAGGAGTTTCAACACTGGCCAGTATCGTGAACCCGGTCGCCATGGGATCCCTCTGTGCCTGGCGTACAATCTGTCGAACCTTTCAACTGGTTGTTGGACTAGTCCATCCTGAGCCAGTCCTCCGTGTGCGTGTGCCTTCACGTATCAATTTCTCCCAACAACATCAAACAATATGGTCCGAANTCCTGAGCCAGTCCTCCGTGTGCGTGTGCCTTCACGTATCAATTTCTCCCAACAACATCAAACAATATGGTCCGAACTATCCATATGGTGGGCTATGTAGCGATACAACCACCCTGTGGTTTTTAGCCTAATCATCAGTCCTCTCTCAAAGTCTCAGAGGCGTAAAGCTATGTCTTGCTTGCTTAGTATCATGTTGTGTTTCTCGTGCTAATGCGGCTTCAACTACGCACCAGTGTCCACGACTGCTGGTCAGTACTTGCAGTGACTCTGCCGGGTGTGTGGTCAAATGCAAAGTCACCAACATGGGAACATTTTCATACCAGCCCGTACTCTTGATATTTACATGGTTATGTGGTTGTAGCATTGTTTCTAAATGGTGCATTATTTTCATTGCTATGCGATTTAGTTAGTCCCAAAATTGATTATTTTGGAGCCTAAGCAAGTTGAGGCTCTCACAACGGCTGGGGCTTCAATACTAAAGTCCATTATTTTCCACTACTTGGCAGCCATAGTTGAGTGGAGTGAAGAGATTTTGGCAGCTAACAATGAGGTCTTGAGAGCCAATGAGAGTGAAATGAGGTGGAAATGGAGCAATGCAAGAATATAAGGGTGGGCATAACAGGAGATTCCAGAGAAAACCTGCGGCATTGTCCGGCACAACTTCCACATGCGAAATTCCGGGAGTGACCCCGCTGGAGTATTAAACGTGGCTGGTCTTGGTGGGAGGTGAGCATTCTAGCTGCTACAACACTTCAGTTCCAGCCATGGTTGAGTTGGTTATCTTCTTCCAGACTACTGTGAATCCTCCTGCCATTTGTAAATTTTAACATTACCACAGATCTAGTGGCCAATGTTCAGGCATTACCGTAGATATATTGGCCAATGTTCAGGCATTACCACAGATCTATTGGCCAATGTTCAGGCATTACCACAGATCTAGTGGCCAATGTTCAGGCATTACCACAGATCTATTGCCCAATGTTCAGGCATTACCACAGATCTAGTGGGCAATGTTCAGGCATTACCACAGATCTATTGGCAATGTTCAGGCATTACCACAGATCTAGTGACCAATGTTCAGGCATTACCACAGATCTATTGCCCAATGTTCAGGCATTACCACAGATCTAGTGGGCAATGTTCAGGCATTACCATAGATCTATTAGCAATGTTCAGGATTTTAATAAACCTAGATATGGTACTGTTACATCATTCGTTTTTATGTGTGGATAAAACAATAAAAGACAACCCATCAACTCTGCAGTTGATGCGTTGTCGTGGGCTCAGGAGCGGGTAAAAGATGCTGGAAATTTGCGGTGACAGATTTTTGGAAGGTTTGTATAGGTTCATTATGATAATAAGAGACCCTTCTCTAGGGGCGGGCCGTTCGCCCGCGTGGCTGCACCTGGACTCGCCCTGCGCCGACGTTGACGTATTATTAGACATTTATACCCATCTGCCTGCTTAGTGAGGATGTAGGCCTCCTCACATGCCGCTAATTTACACGTGAGACTGTTAACTGGCCGTCTCACACGCCAAAACAACGTGAAGCCAAGATCGGGGGGTGCGGTGCACCAGTGGGTAGAAGACCCAACATTCCGTGGTCGTGAAGCGGCCGGCAGCGAAATAAAACGCCATTTACCAAACAGTACTTTTTACTCACGGCAAAAATTCTTCCCTAGGAGGCACGTACATTGTTCCCACAACTACGGCGTGTTGGCAACTTAAGCTGTTAGAAAATGGCGCGAAGCCATTGCACAATTACGGTGTTAGGATACCGGCGCTTTTGAGCTGGCAGGACGTGGGGGTGATGAAAAATAAACTACGGTTCCATAATAAGATTGTTACTATTGACGCTGCAAGGTGATGAATGCAAAAAGAGGCGAAGGCACGCGATGCGTGGCCACCCCCCGGCAGCGCTCACAAACCAACTGAAGAAAATGGCGGAGGTCCGCTAATACCCAGCCCAAAAACGTAGGAGAAACACAAGAAAATACAAAACATATTTTATAAGAAGAACAAGCGCACTACGACAGCATGACCCTGAATTACAAAATGAACGAACACTTATTGACTAGCTTTGACAAACAAATTACGTGAAAATAAAAAAAAATGTGTTGGCAGTAAACAAGTTAAGCAACGTATTGTTAAAATGCTCCGTGGCTGTCTCTCTCTCAGCCCGTCGCCTTGTTCATTTAATTAAAAGCACAATTACACGACAATAAAGAAACTTAGAAAATAACTACGCTCTCAATTTTGATTAGGATAAAGTGGCATTGGGTGGCTTGAGCTGAGCGAGTCCACTTTCACCCCAGGAGGGGTGTGGGTAGCCGTGTCTCGAATGACTATAGTCGCACTCACACTACTTGCACATGCGCACACGGGGACGTAACACGTGAAGACGGGCGCACGAAGGGGGTTGCTGGAACTGCAGACGTTGTGCCCCCCTCGCTGCATTCGTTTCCCCGGTGGCAACTTTACTGGAGGAGTTGTTTGGCGATTGTGGTCGGCCTGAATTCATATACCCTCGAAAGTCACCTGTTGAGGACGTTAACGTGGGACGGTCACCTGACCCCGGCAGCGCCTCGGACGTCTTGCCGGTAAGGTGCACTATTAGTCCGCCGCGCCGAGGCCGGTGTCGTGGTGGTGTAACCGCCGCGTTCGGGCCGACTCCCTCCAGTAGAGGGCACGTCGCAGCTGCGCAGATGACTCGGCACACGTCACAATGATTTTTTTTTTAGGTTGATTTCAAAAGTGTTTATCGGACCTTGAACAGTTTATATGGGCTGTTCACGGTAAAGTGAGCACTTTTGAAGCTCTGGTTAATTTTTCCTATCGGCCATTTTTTTTATTCTTCCACCACTTTTTAAAATAAATATTGCCATGAAAGTAATAAGCACAGCGTATATATTTCACCGGACTCGAAAGTTAACGTCTAAGGCTACAATAAAATATATTTATTGACCATTACTCCAAATGAGAGGGCTTCAGAAAGTGCTCACTTTAAAGTGTTATTCACACATATAGATTGTCACAGTTAATGGGAGTAGGGCTGTATGAGAAAATGGAGTCTACTCAGAAGAGTTTAATCAAGAAATAAAAGTGCAGTGCCCCCCCCCCTCCAATTTAAATACATATTGACTCAGATTTAACAAAAGGTACTTGGTTGCCAATTTATTGTTGGCTTTGCATCTTGCACACTTCTTTTATTTCTACGTTAAAATGTGTTGCTTTTTACATTATTTGCAGTGGCATTAATAGAACCTGTGTAGGTCAAAATTTTTTCAAATAATTTTTACCTCAGAAATGCCTAAACAAACCCTAAGCGTATTAATTAACTTTGCCATTGTGTTGTAGTGTGAAGAGAGGTGTTTATCATATACAAGAATATATGCAGTGGATTATACTCATTGCAATTTGATTAGTCATTATTGACAAGTGTGCCTGCACTGTGAATGAAAATTACTTTATCACCACTTCCTGAAGATTTTTTGATGAGTAATTATTATTGTTACCAACTATTATTTAGCAAAAAAAAATAAATTACGTATACCAATTAACTAACGTTTTAGTTGGAATGATTTTGATATGTTTAACACAGATCTGAGTAACTTGTGTACAGTTCCTTTTGATATTGGGCATCATAACAGATTTTGGCTGTAAAAAACTGAAAAACTAGACATTTGTATAAAATATCGACATAAATATGTCGATACATCGATAGTATGTAATATCGACATTTTTGTCCCATTTCCAATATTCTCAATTTGGGTTCACGCCCTGTGGACCGAACATGCAAGTTTGTGTGTAACCGCGTACATGAAGTATGCTAATGTGTGGATGAAACGCAAAACAGTCAAGTGCTTTGGCGCCGTCACGTTGGCGAGCGGCAACGTAACAAGTACGCGCGGCAGCGAGAGTATCGACTCTGGAGGAAGACTCGATCCGACGGTCGACAGTCGGTCGGCCGCGGCGCTTACGTGGTACGAGGGACGGCGTCGACAGTTGGTGTTCGCCTCGCGCGAGGGACTCTCTCTCCTGTGACTCCACGCGGTCTGCCTTCGAAGTTGCGCCCACCGGGAGGTGCGACGAAGAGAAGAATATGAACTGGAGTTGGCGCGGCTCAAGCGAAATGATCGCTCATGCAGGTAAGTGGTATCGTTAGTAACTTTTAGTACAGTCAAGTTGCGGTCACGTCATTGTTGTAACTCCATGCGTCTGCCTTCAGCTGGTTGTAAATGTTTGGTGTTATTGTTCCAGCAGAACATTTTGAACTTAAAAACTGTCAAGCTCATTTCGAAATGAGCTGAAGAATACCAATTAAAAATTTTTTTTTTTAAAGTAATTTATTGACGTGAATTATTTTAATTGTTATTTTGACGTACAGCCAAAGTCTTAGTTTTTTTTTTACCTATTTTTGAAAATAATAATTTATTACCAAGAAAGTCTTGTACCTGCAGTTGGAAGCAGCAGACGAAAGGATTTTGAGACATTCTTTGTGGAGTGCACAAACCAGCACTTTTTGATTTTGATTGTATTCCTGGCAAGCAAAATAAAAATCCACGAGGATAGAAATTTATATGGATAATATTTTCATATTTTTTTCATCTCCGTGTTTTTGTAATTTTTTTTTTTTTTTTTTTTTTTCGGTATAGCATTACAAAAACGTCTAAATTTCTGTATCCGAAGCGCGACTGATAACACATTCAAATTTCGTGCAACGCACGACTTCCGGTCATCTTACAGGCAATCCATCAGAAAACCGTGATGGGCTCGTATCCTCACGTATTGTCTGCTTAGTTTGTATTCTGCGGTATACGATGTACGACTGTTGTAACTAGCGTATTTCCTATTACCAAATAGCAACGGTGGAAACTACTGACTTATGACGAACTGATTGTCAAGTCCGTTATACCCAGTTACGCCCGATAAACTGTTAAAGGATATGCATTTTAAAGGTCACGGGTTGGTGTAAATAATTTTTTTTTACGCCGAACAGGAAGATAAGTGTGTTTTTGTATCAGTATTAAGACAGGAAGTAACACGCCTGTATTACTTGATTTATAGTACTAATTCTACTGCATGTGGTATTCCTTAACCTTTGTTGGTGCTGTAATGACGAACGCGTTATTCTTCGCCATTGAGTAATGGTGGGATACTCAAGTCGAAGTTGTCGTCAAGTCCGTCTACGATCACTTGCGACTCTTCTGAAGCCCTGCTTTCAAGCGATTCCTTCGCCTCGTGCAAACAAAACTTAAAAGGGTCTAGAAAATTACACCAGAGGGACAACGCACCGCATTCGTGCGCACNGGTGGGATACTCAAGTAGAAGTTGTCGTCAAGTCCGTCTACGATCACTTGCGACTCTTCTGAAGCCCTGCTTTCAAGCGATTCCTTCGCCTCGTGCAAACAAAACTTAAAAGGGTCTAGAAAATTACACCAGAGGGACAACGCACCGCATTCGTGCGNGTGCAAACAAAACTTAAAAGGGTCTAGAAAATTACACCAGAGGGACAACGCACCGCATTCGTGCGCACTCGTTGTAATAATATTTTGCATAACAACTATTTCTTTCTAGGCATTGCCAGCACCAATTATCTCTCAGTTTTTATTTGTATTACTTGCAAATGAAATATTATAATTGATATATAAAATATAAATAAAAGTTCAATTTAACCGAAAATACGACACTTTGNACTTGCAAATGAAATATTATAATTGATATATAAAATATAAATAAAAGTTCAATTTAACCGAAAATACGACACTTTAATGTCAACATGTTTAAAACGCTTGTGGTGCATGAAACCAACCAGCACGTCACTCATGGTGTGATTTTTCAAAGGTTTGATTCATAAAGTGTCAAGATACTACGAATGAACTATACCGTTTAATTAGCTTCCTTAAATAGATCGCGAAGTCTAGACCGACATTTTAGAGTGAAGCTGGGACATTGTGGGCTTTGATAACGTATAACTAAACCAAAAGGACGATATGTCGTTTTAAAAAGTCCGAGAGTTACTAAGCCTTTATATGAACAATAGTGACTGCATTTTCCGGTTGGCTAACAGCACCTTTATACCGTCAGCCGAAACCTCAGTTTCGGAAACCCAGCTTTCCAAACTAAAGTTTTAGTGAAGTGTTTATGCCTTCATGCGATACTCCGTTTTGGAAACTTGTGTTTCGTGTGTTGTTTTATGCCAAAAATCACTAATATCAAAACAATTAAAAAAAATTTATCTTTTTTGTTATGGTGATACGAAAAGGAAATACATTTGAAAGAAAATCATAAATATGACAATAAAGTTGCATACATTTCTTGATAAAACATAATTTAAAAAAATGGTATTTCGTAACTTTTTTTTTGTAAAATGCGACATATTTATTGTTAATTAGTTATTATCGTACCTAAAGCGAAATTATATAATCNGGGGGGGGGGGGGTCGGAAAGGAAGGATTCCGCGTGAAACGTTTTGAGTGCCAATAAAAACTGAGCTAGTTTCTTTGCGTAATCGTTTCCAAAACGTCAATTTTTTTTATCGTTTTAAGTGGCGGGGCAAGATGATATTTCAGAGCGGTGCTCGCGAACAAATAAAACAGCCCGGCCGAAAGTAAAGCTTCTGTAAATTTAACGTAAGTTATATCGACTGTAACGGTAAAGAGGAAGTGCCAGATGCATGAAATTACGTTACTTTTAGTTTCCTGTCGTCGACGCTACCGGTGAATAATATTGCTTCTCTGCGATTCATTTCTCAGTTGCCAGCTCCGCACCGCAAACATCGGTTTGTAAACAAAATAGTGTTTGAAGAGAAAGGGCAGGCATGTTTTTTTTTCTTCCCATAGTGTNGGCAGGCATGTTTTTTTTTCTTCCCATAGTGTACTCCGAGTCTTAATAACATTCTGTTATCGTTATTTAATTCCGGGGAAAAGTTTGAGTGGGATTGACGTGTGCACTAGTGCACTTTAATTGTGCGCATACTAATTACGATTTGAAATTAATACGTTGTCGTTATATTTCGTCTAGAGGAAGAAAAAAATGGAAATATTAATAAAAAAAGGCGCGCCTTTCAGCATTTTACGTGCATCTGGCATATTCATTTACAGACATCCGCTTACCGTTACGTTCCGAACGTTCTACACTGGTTCTTCGCAGATCTCACGCCTAGGGAGTGCAATTGTTCGGGAGGTTACTAGCTCAGGAAACGTCCATTTGGCTGTTGGGAAGGAGTTTAGCGGGATACTGGAAGGTCGATTGCATCAGGCACGGGAGACCCTGGCCCGATAATCACCAGGAAACGGCCATTGGAGCGTGCGTGAGTGGACGAGCGGAGATATTTGAGCGGCTCTTAACATCGAGGTCTTTGAGAGTCGGTGAGTGTGGAGCAGCGCCGGAATGCAAAGGGGGAGGGGGACGGGAGATCCCCGAGAAAACCCGCCGCCGACCAGCGGCATCGTCCGGTACGATTCTCATCCGGGAGTGAGACCCTCGTCGAGGTGGGAGGCGAGTAGTCTAACCACTACACCACCGTGGCCCCACGATCGTTGGAATCAACCTCTCTGTTAGTTAAGCGCGTAAAGAGCCCGCAGTTTAGTGTACCAGCATAAAGTGAGCCGTTAATAATCGTCTGGTAAAAAAAAAACTGGATAAACCGTAATTTTGCGTTCTTGTACATCATCCAGGAGCATTCTGAGCAACTAACATTCTGGGCAACTAAACATATATACAGGGTGATTCTAAAATCAAGGGACAAACATTGAGGGGTGGTAGAGCTCACTAAAACAAACCATTATTGTATAGGAATACATGGGCGGAAGTGACACGTTGTTGCACAAACACAAAAACATAACACATTAACGGAAACATAAAATGTTCATTAGCAGCATACTTAACGAGTGATTCCGTACAGAAAATGTTAAAACAGTTGCTGGAAATGCATCCACCAACAGTCACGCATGCTTGGCGACCTCTACATATGGCGTGATTGGCTGACAATGGTGGGTGTGCGTGAAATACCCGGCGTATTTGAATCTGTTCGCCAATCACTCCACCGACGCTACCAAACTTGCATTACTGTCGGTGGTAGCAATTTTGAGCAATTGTTATAAACATTGCTGTAAAAAGGCATTTAGCGGCGACGTTGTAAATAAACAATGTGTTGCATTCCATGTGTTATTTTTGTGTTTGTGTCTCAACGCGTCACTTCCGCCCGTATATTCCTATACAATAATTGTTTGTTTTAGTGAGCTCTACCACCCCTCGATGTTTGTCCCGTGATTTTAGAATCATCCTGTATATATACACACTCACTCACATACACAAAATATGTGTTGTTTGTTCCGCACAGCTGTAGAGAAATGTACCTCGTGGCCCATGTTGGATGTTGGATGCCAGTTTGTGATGTGAACAGTTGTACCTTCGAAGTAATTAATTTTAATAATCCTTAAATGTACCACATTCATTNATGCCAGTTTGTGATGTGAACAGTTGTACCTTCGAAGTAATTAATTTTAATAATCCTTAAATGTACCACATTCATTCTCAAAGTATTTCTTTTATTTTAAATGCCAGCAACGTATCCTACTTGTTTTGCTGCAGCTGTTATTTGTTCACGTTCTTAGCGAAGCCAGTGGGCCAGTTTTCGGCCACGTGGTTTGCTGTGGAGGTAATTCGGATGTATAGACTATCCGTGGTAAAGTGAGCAGTTTCAAGGTCCTCTCACCAGGTATAACATAAAAATATTATATTTTATTGTGGCCTCAGAAGACAACTTTTGAGAGTTTTTGTCAAATTAGGTTATCACCATCCGTTATTTTATCAACCATCTGTAAAAAAAAAANAAGACAACTTTTGAGAGTTTTTGTCAAATTAGGTTATCACCATCCGTTATTTTATCAACCATCTGTAAAAAAAAAATCAAGGCAAACGCTTGTGCAAGTAAACACACCGANAAGACAACTTTTGAGAGTTTTTGTCAAATTAGGTTATCACCATCCGTTATTTTATCAACCATCTGTAAAAAAAAAAATCAAGGCAAACGCTTGTGCAAGTAAACACACCAACAGTGCAAATTTGACAAAACATTTTATGAGGTAAAGTTTTTCTTAATAACCCCGATTGATTTTCATGTTATTGATTAAATTCAATTTTGCACAGCGTAGTGTATTAACAACATTTTAGGTAATGAAATATATTTTAGCTTAAACAATTTATGTTAAAATTTAAGCAAAGTATACATAAAACTTCTTTTATATTTTACACTGCNCGTAGTGTATTAACAACATTTTAGGTAATGAAATATATTTTAGCTTAAACAATTTATGTTAAAATTTAAGCAAAGTGTGCCAGTGTATACATAAAACTTCTTTTATATTTTACACTGCATGATCTATTACTGCTATATGTTAACTACTAAACGTGATTTTTTAAAAGTGTAATACACGTGACATATATTTGTTCGTTAATTAAATAGCCCAAAAGGGCAAAGGAAGTAATTGCATATAGTGGAAACCCGTTTTGCGAAGTGCTGAATCAAGCAAGATCAAACAGTTTCATGTATCTTTACTTTTTGCAGAAGTTTTAACAATATATCTTGGACATACAAGATAATCTATTTGTCACGTTAGTCATGCGTTATTATTTATTAATTAATAAAAAAATTTCAAATATTTAATTATATTTCGAAACGTTCCTTCTACTTTCTGCAGGGGGCCGCGGTGGCTGAGCGGTTAGCCTGCTCGCCTCCCACCAAGACGAACCTGATTCAATCCCCGGTCGTGTCGCTCCCGGATTTTCGCACGTGGGATTCGTGCTGGTCGGCGGGCTTTCTCGGGGATCTCCCGTTTCCCCCACTCTTGCATTCCGGCGCTGCTCCATGCTCACCTCGCTTCACCCTAATCGACTCTCGCTGTTAAGAGCCGTCCAAATCTCTTCACTCTCACAATCACTCTCACACTCACACTCACTCACTCACTCTCTCTCACACTCACTCACACACTCACTCACTCACTCACACACTCACTCACACACTCACTCACTCACTCACACACTCACTCACTCACTCACTCACACTCCTTCACTCTCACAATCACTCTCACACTCACTCTCACACTCCCTCTCACACTCCACTCACTCACTCACTCACTCACTCACACACACACTCACTCACTCACTCACTCTCACACTCACTCACTCACTCACTCTCACACTCATTCACTCTCACACTCACTCACTCACTCCTTTCTGCAGTTTTCACTTGAGACTTAACCTAAATCGCAAGAAAATCTGCAATTTTACGAAACNCTCACTCACTCACTCACTCACTCACTCACTCACTCACTCACTCACTCACTCACTCACACACTCACTCACTCACTCTCACACTCACTCACTCCTTTCTGCAGTTTTCACTTGAGACTTAACCTAAATCGCAAGAAAATCTGCAATTTTACGAAACGCATTGACAGTAGTGAGCTGGCACTACCCGCCAAGCCCGGCGTTAAGTACCTATTATGCGGAGTGCGAGGTAAGGCGATCCAACTGTTTGGTCAGTAGCTCTTGGAAAGCTTAAGGAGAGCAGCGGATCAGGTGTCCTTATGTTGGGCATTTCGGTCACACACAGAGAAAAGTTAGTGAATAGCTCCCCTGGTCTCGTAATTCCAGAGAAGTAAGTCCAACGTTCAAATACAGTTTTCGTGACGTAGTAAACAGCTGCGAGTTCAGCGCGCGTAGTTTGTAAGTTGAACGCTTCGCTATTAAAAAAATATACACACTGAAGAGCAAAAAAAAAAAACTGGTACACCTGCCTAATATCGTGCAGGGCCCCCCGTGAGCAAGCAGAAGTGCCGCAAGACGACGTGGCATGGACTCGACTAATGTCTGAAGGTATGTAGGAGGCATTGAAATCTGCGCCAATTTGAGAAAGGGTTGCACGTCTATCACGCTTAATGATTCTCGTCAGTCGTCGTTTGTCCCGATCGTTCACGATATTTTTCCGGCCGCAGCGATGTCGAAGATTTGATGTTTTACCGTATTCCCGATATTCACGGCACACTCGTGAAATGGTCGTACGCGAAAATCCAAAAATTTTATCCCTACCTCGGAGATGCTATAACACTACGTTCAAACTCACTTAAATCTTGATAACCTGCCATTGTAGCAGTGGTAACCGATCAAGCAACTTTGACAGACGCTTGTTGTCTTATATACGCGCTGCCGACCGCATCGCGTTAATCTGATTGGTTCCATACCTCTGTTATGTGCATACGCACGCCTATACCAGTTTNTGATGTTTTACCGTATTCCCGATATTCACGGCACACTCGTGAAATGGTCGTACGCGAAAATCCAAAAATTTTATCGCTACCTCGGAGATGCTATAACACTACGTTCAAACTCACTTAAATCTTGATAACCTGCCATTGTAGCAGTGGTAACCGATCAAGCAACTTTGACAGACGCTTGTTGTCTTATATAGGCGCTGCCGACCGCATCGCGTTAATCTGATTGGTTCCATACCTCTGTTATGTGCATACGCACGCCTATACCAGTTTNGCGCTGCCGACCGCATCGCGTTAATCTGATTGGTTCCATACCTCTGTTATGTGCATACGCACGCCTATACCAGTTTTTTTTTTTTTTGGCTCTCCAGTGTATGTTATTAGAGTGATTCGGAACATATGGAAAAATCAGACGCGCCCCTCAAAGCGGCCATATTTTCGAAGAATTGCGGATACGGCTTTCCCTGGCCAGTTGTTATATACCTGAGGTAGTTGGACAAACACTCGTGTATATGATCACATGCTGTAGTCTATTCGCGGTTTCTTCACACTTTTTGAATGTAACCTTTTGAAAAATCACCCCCCCCCCCGCTCCCTAAGTATGTCACGTGCCACAAGCGTTTTATGCTTCCGTTAACGTAAAAATACCTTATTTTTAGTTGAGTGGATGTTTAACTTATTTTCTTGTTTTTTATCTATAAATTATCATGTTTCACTTGTCATTAGTACAAATGAAAACAGTGAGGAAAATTAGGAATGTTGGTAACGCCTAGCAAGAAATAGTTCTCATGCGAAATATTATAACACTTGAGTGCGTGCGAATTCGGTGCACTGGCTCTCTGGTGTAATTTTATAAGCTTTGTTTGCATGAGGCGGAGGAATATTCTGAAGTAGAACTTTATCAGGGCTTAAGAAATGTTGGAGGTAACCTTGAATAGACTGTAATGGTTAGTGCTACGTCCAAACGCATGTCATCTCGTAGGTAATGTTTAGAAGAAGGGTTGCTTATTTAGACACAACCCGTTGACTACTTGTAAGTACATATTCACTTTCACATACATCCAAGAAGCAGCAGCTGCTGAATTATTTCGGTTAGTTTCGTTAGTGGGATCCAGACAGCTATCGGCTGCTCACGATAAACTGAGCACTTTGGAAAGCCCTGCTTAAGATGTACTTGTATCCACGTTTGTGTGTATTCTTCCGCCGTATTTGAAATTAACGTTGCTCGGGACCTGGCNGCTTAAGATGTACTTGTATCCACGTTTGTGTGTATTCTTCCGCCGTATTTGAAATTAACGTTGCTCGGGACCTGGCCACTTTATTCATGCGTCGGTCAAGGGCAACTATAAACTTATTAGAAAAACCTAATATTGTACCAATTTATTATTCTTATACATATATTTAAATTTAAAAAAAAAACGTAAAAGATTCAGTAATCACAGACGTGTTACTTAATAGTTTTAATTTGACGCTAAGGCATGGATATACTTTCCCTCCATCGCGTCGTTGCCAACTTTACTGGGCGCATGATAGCCAGTATGCCCATCACAATATACGCAGGTGGGGGCATAATAATAGCAATAATAAGTATGATACACAGTTGGAGCCATGCTCTTATTTGTTGACGGGGCGCTCTTAGCCGCTAGCGTGGGGGCAGTGACATTTTCAGAGGCTGATCTCAGAAGTGCTCACTTTACCGCGAACAGCTTTCACGGGCCAACTGCGAGCGGACTGATGACTAGCTTTTCGTCCACTCGCCGGATGCAACTTGCTGAATACCGTTTATGTGCGTTACCGGATGCGCCGTGCTGCGCATGCGTGGCTTTGTGTAGTGTCTCCTTGTGGTGCTTGCACGCCACAGCCGTCAGCACAAGCCATGGCGGGAGGGGGGGGGGTGCTTCGAGTTCCGCTTCCAGGATATTCCTCCGCCTTGTGCAAACAGAGTTTGACCGAGTCTATAAGTTACGCCAAAGATGACAGTGCAACGCATTCGTGCGCACTCACTTTGAAAATGTATTGCTTAAGAACTATTTCTTACCAGGTATTACCAACACACCTATTTTTACTCTTATTTTATTCGTGTTACAATAAATAAATTATTATAATTTATAAATGTAATGTAAGTAACAGTTTAGTTGTTAAAAAATAAGATTTTTTGAAGTTAATAACAGAAGTATAAAATATTTGTGATACGTGACGTATTTAGGAAACGACCAAGTACGTCATACATGGGGTGATTTTTCAGAGGTTTGATTCGAAAAGTGAGAAGAAACCGCGAATAGACTATGTTAAAACTATTCTGAGCATCCTTACAACAAACATAGCTTAAATAAATGTGTATATATATATATATATGATGACGTCGTCTGCCGGCGGGTTTTTTCGGGTTCTTTCGTTACTTCCACCATGGCATTCCGTCGCTGCTCCATCTCCATCTCACTTCATCCCCACGGGTGTTCAAGTGTTCAGTGTACGTCTGAGGTAGGGATGGGACCTATTCTCGTCTCGGTCTCATGGCTGAGCTTCCATACGCCTGTGAGTAAGAGAACTAGTGCAAGTAGCTTACCAGACACTCACGATGAAAAAAAAGCATTACATTTACTGCGGAAAAGGACGACATTTATTTAAAAATGATTGCAAAGCAATTTTTTAGTGCTGATAATTATACACTGCTAAAAAAAAAATCAGAGGGATATGATTTTGGTTGTTGTAGAATTTAATCAGGCAATGTTTAAACTATGAATGTGGTTTGGTCTTGTTCCGGTATGTTGTCCAAAGACAGACAGACTGTGGAATTAACTATTGTAGCTATTCTTTCTACAATGTTGTGAAATATATTGTGTTACGTCGAATACTAAAGCGGCGAATCAATGATGCACGTAGTCTTACACCGACATCTGGTGGCTGAAAGTGACAAGCTCATGTTCGCAGGTCTTGTGTACGTTTATTCAGTCCAAATGCTGTCCGTAATGGAAGCGGAAACTGCTCGTGCAATCGCACTGTTGCAGGAAGGATGGAGTATTCGTGCAGTGGCTGCAGCATTCAGTGCGGCGAAACCTGTTGTTGGTAGGGCGTGGAATCGATTCAGGGAGACAAGAATGCGCATTAGCAGACCAGGCTAGGGTAGAAAGAGGAAACCGTAGGCCAGCGACGACCGATGCGGTCATCTGTCCACTTTCGGTGACTCAGTGCCATTGCTCGGGACGAACAACTGGTGCAAATCACAGCGACTAAACAGTTCGCGGCAGACTTACAGGAACATGCTTAACCGTCACGAAGGCCTCACAAAGGCCTGCGATCAGCGCCCCGTGACAAAACGCGATTTGCACGGGCACATCGTAGCTCGCAACTCTGACAATGGCGAAATGCGCTTTTTACAGATGAACCGCGCTTTCGCCTGACGCATTGTGATGGACGCCTGTGAGCAGTACACGGACGCAGGAGTCCAGGAACGGGGCATGTTTGGCTCTGGGTCTGTCGTGGTGTGGGGTGGCATCACTATCGACGACCTACCGGATAGCGTGGTGATCCGGTACGGACTTACTGCTGCCAGGTACACAGAAGGAATTGCACTCTACCCATGTTATGCCCACTGCAGCGGGGATGAGGCCCCAGTCTGTGCTGCAACAAGACAACTGCAAGAGCGCGTGCAGCAGCCGCCCCCGGAGTTGCGCTGTAGGAGCTCCGGATTCAAACCACGGACTGCCCACTGTGAGTCCCGGCCTCGGTCCCATTGGGAATTCGTGCGACAAGCTAGACCAACGAGTCTGATGTCGTCCCTTCAAGACACTCCAGGATCTCGCTGCTGCTCTCGTCTACGCTTGGGATAACATACCGCAGTGCCTGAGGCTGTCGTATGGACACATGGTGACCATACCAGATAATGAAGGGTTTCCTTATGGGAACATGCTTCATGAATGGGACGATTCCTCTTTGGTTTACGCCTTAGGCCGCCATCAGACGGGCGACCCGGAAACCAAGTCGCCTAGTATCCTCTATTCGGCCGCGACTAGGAGGGTAATGCGCTCAGTTCACGCGCGACCAGTGATTATGGATGTTGAAGAAGCAGTGTGCTATTTAGTCTCGGGTTTATTGGTGGACAAAAAAAAAGAAAGGAGAGAAGCCATCAGCGTCATCCTATCACTAGCGCAAGGCTAGAGTGTGGTGCATTTCGTACGCTTCAGGAAACGCTCCTATCGGATGAAAATAAATTCTTTAATTTTTACATGGATATCTGTCTCATCGTTCGACGAACTGTGTGTCGTACTGTTGTAACCTCACTTCCACGTCAGAGATACTTACATGAGGAAGTGTAACTCACCTGAATAAAGAATTGCAGTGGCATTAAGGTAAGTAAAAATATAAATAAAACGTATTTAATACAGAAAAAGATTCTTTATTTTCAAACGAATGGTTTTTTTTTCATCTACGATTCTTAAGTAATCAGTTTTTAATTTCGACATTTTACTACGTTGGTTCCGTTTTATGAAGCTCGTGATTAGAGCTGAACGTTATTTTCACATAAAATATTTATATCAATAAGTGATGACACATCAGATATCCGAGGAGGATGGAGAACATAAGTTAGAAGATCCGGATGGACTAGGGACAGTCACTGTGTCTAGACTGGGGCAGATGATTGTTCCAGATCCATTATCGACATTCGTGTAAGGAATTGCTGTTTTCTGGGTGATCTGGGATGGAGGAGTAAAGGTAGGTTACACCTGATCCTTTACCGAAGACAAAAGAAATAATGTGTCCTCGTCCCTCGTGTTTTCGAGATCACATTTACTACTTGGCTGCTGAAGCCTCCTTTTTTTTTTTCTAGCACCTCGCACAATCTGTGACTGCCGGAGGATCCTTGACCTCGAGACTTACCGCTGGGTAAACTAGGTCCTTCAGCTTCGCTTTCGTGATTCGTATCTTTAGGTGTGTCGTCTAAGAAGTTGTCTATTGACACACCCGGACTTGACTCTGTCCTTAAGGAAAAAGAGTACCGCATAGTTATAGTTTATGCCCTTGTGATTCTGTATTCCAGATAAGGCGGCTTTATTGTAGCAGTAAAACCAAGTGGATTTTGCTCTAAGTAGCAAAGTAGTAGCTGATACTTGTAAAAATAAAACGGACGGTTTAGGCGGGCACTGTACCGTAATATAAACACAGTAGCAAAACAATTTTAGGAGCACGAATGCATATGAATGTTTTTGTTTCGAAAAAAAAAAATCATGATTTAACTGTAGACGAAAAAGGCACCACCTTATTTGGAATGGAGTGCAACAGATATTGAAACATGGCTTACTCGAAGAGACGACAGGAAGTAGAAAACTCATTATGTCTGCATAAACGTAACGAGCAGCTATCTCCTTCCGAACCAGGTTTTTTTAAAGTTTTCCTTTCCTCAGGTCTTGTACGTAACATCGCCTCAAACTCTTCCACTTTAATTGCAGTTCCTTTTCTGTAAAAAAAAAAAAAAATATGTATTTTTGGGTACGTTAACATAACTAAAACCATTTCATATTTTCGCAGGTATCTGGCAACAGGATGCTACTTAGCGGGATCTCTACTACAGTTTTAGAATTGGTGCTTCTACTCTCTGTGACATAATTCCAGACGTTTGCCAAAAAATATGGGATCACATGAAGGAGATGATGATGCCGAGTCCAACTGGCATAGGCGTGCGTATGCAAATAACAGAGGTATGGAACCAATCAGATTAACGCGATGCGGTCGGCAGCTAGATCGGTTACGGCTGCTACAATGGCAGGTTATCAAGATTTAAGTGAGTTTGAACGTGGTGCTATAGTCGGCGCATGAAAGATGGGACATAGCATCTCCGAGGTAGCGATAACATCTGGATGTTCACGTACGACCATTTCACGAGTGTACCGTGAACATCGGGAATCCGGTAAAAAAATCACATCTTCGACATCGCTGCGGCCGGAAAAAGATCGCGAAAGAACGGGACAAACGACGATTGACGAGAATCATTAAACGTGACGGACGCGCAATCCTTTCTCAAATTGGCGCAGATTGGATTTGTGAACTGCCCTGCAGGATTCATGGTGTGAATTGCCTCCTGCATACCTTCAGACATTAGTCGAGTCCATGCCACGTCGTCTTGCGGCATTTCTGCGCGGGGGGCTACAACACGATATTAGGCAGGTCTACCAGTTTTTTTTGGCTCTTCAGGGTATGATAACAGTTTCGTCCGGTCGACGACACCAGCATCAGCCAGTTAGGCCACGCGGTGTTCACATAGAATACGTGCAACTCTGTAAGGAAGGGACGTCGTAGGTGGGCATTTACGTCTCGTCAACAGCAAGGTCATTAGAGATGCAGCAGGTTGTTCAAGGACTGCATGACCGCCGTGGCAATTCAACAGCTTGGAATGGAACTGAGCTCATGAGTGGATAGTTTTCCGCGGCGGTTTTGAAAACGCGACACGTTCTATTGTGCAGGCGGAGGGAGGGAGCGAGCCCTGGCCGCCGCGAGGAACGAAGCAGCAGGCGTTGAATAGTTGCACGCGCGGATAAATAACCGGTTTCAGCGAAGTCTGGCGTGTATGGCGACTGATTTCGAATTCTCTGATACAGAGTAGCTATCGACAGCGGTCGAAAGAAGTCCGCTTGTATACAAAGCAAAGCATCTACCTGAATACGGTGACAGACATATGGACATGCATAGCAATAATTATATAGATAATTTGTATTAGGCGTTGTGAGTTCCTCTCGGACAGTGACAAGGCCCTGGCAGGACAACACTATGTATTAAGGAAGTGGAGAGGGAATCGGCCACGGCGTGTAACTAAGGACCCATCCCAGTACTCGACTGGAGAGATGTTGGAAAACTGAAGTCAGGATGGCCGGACCAGGATTCGAACCCGGGCCTTACCGAATGCGAGGCCTGTGATTTGTGTATTTGCCATTGAACGATAAACTTTGCAATAACGTTCGTCTCATATTTCATAAAATAAAAACGCAATTGTTTTTAACATTCGGCATTCTTACAAATTCGTTTATATTGTGAAATGGATGATCAAGCAACCATTTACTTTCCGTATTATTAAATGTCAAAATTATCCATTCTTTTACATGAGCTTGTAGTTTATTAAAAAAAATTATTAGGACGTATTAAAAATTAGAAACAAAATACACATCATATTAAATAATACACGTTTCTTAATTAAATTACATATAGTTAATAAATAATATAACCAGTCTTAAAACNACACATCATATTAAATAATACACGTTTCTTAATTAAATTACATATAGTTAATAAATAATATAACCAGTCTTAAAATTTAATATCATCCATATTAGTTAAAACCCCTTCTTCAATACTATAAAATTATTTTCTTTTCAGTCATTTTTCCATAATGCTATTGCAATGCCCAACGGAAACACCTTGTAAACCTAACGGTAATTTATTTAAAAACTTAATACCAATATATTCACAGTATTATTGTGTTGTACTAAGCCTGACGTACTGATTACCTAATAAACTTTTATNTAACGGTAATTTATTTAAAAACTTAATACCAATATATTCACAGTATTATTGTGTTGTACTAAGCCTGACGTACTGATTACCTAATAAACTTTTATTTACTGTACTATGAACATTGTAACTACTACGTAAAAATTAGAATCACTAAAATGTTCCTTTACATACGTAAGACGCTATNCTGTACTATGAACATTGTAACTACTACGTAAAAATTAGAATCACTAAAATGTTCCTTTACATACGTAAGACGCTATAAGATAAAAATACTGCACCATACAAAATGTGTGTCTAAAAAAAAAGAAAAATATCACTTTAAATAAGTGGAGCGGAGAGATTTGGGCGGCTCTTAACAACGAGGTCTTGAGAGCCGATGAGGGTGAAATTATGTGAGAATGGAGCAGCGCCGGACTGCATGGACAGGGGAAACGGAAGAACCCCGAGAAAACCTGCACACCAGCTGAATCGTCCGGCACGATTCCCACTTTCGAAAATCCGGGAGTGACCCGGCCGAAAAATGGACTTTAGTTAAAGAGTACATGCATTATTTGTGTAGCTATCCCAGTTCAATTGACAGTCAATATTAATATCCAACAGTTTTACATTCGTTTCTCTTAAATTAAGTGAACCAAAGATAATTAATGTCAGTTTTATCCTCAAAAATAATTCCTTCAGTTTATATCCTCAACAAACTGTTCAGTATTATCCTCAGAATCTGTTTAGTTTTATCCAGTGTGTAATGCGAGGCCTTGTCGTTTGAATAGCGCGTCTAACTAGATTTGACTTATTCTGAAGTATCCAATATATTTATGAACTGGTCTTCATATACACAGTACTGTGAAATTGCCCTTTCAATAATCTTTGGCTTGTTAATTGACGAATCCATATNAAATGTATTTCCTTGTGCTAAATTATATATATATATTATATATATACATACATACATACATACACACATCCATACATATACACCATAAAATACTTTTTTGAGCAGAAAATTACGTGCTTCTTTGCTATCGAAGCCTTTTGTTACATTGATTATAGCCTCGTTCCTGGAAAAATCAGAAACGTTTGCAGTTAAAAATAATTAAATAAAAAAATACTGAAAAACGAATTGCTCTTTTTGCCTCCACACAAACCTTGAGAGTATCATTTCTCACAGTCAGGTTTTCGTTTCAAGTTTTATACCTTCAAAATTGTCTTCCAAAAATCGAATTCCGTTAACGTGAGTATTTCCCTGTGCCAAATTCTCGCCGTTTCCAAACCAAGCAACAGCCTTAAGTAGGGAATGCTGGCTCGTGTAGAACGTTGTAGCTGGCAGAGTGCAGTAGGGGGTCGCGACATTGTGCCGGCACTTCCGGCCGCTGATTGGCGGCGGTGGCTGCTGACCGGCGACAACCGGTGTTCCGGGGTGCCGCCGCCAGGGACGACGCCCCCTCGCCGGACCTGCCCTATTCACCCTGCACTCGTCACGCTGGACATCCGTCCCCTCGAACCCTCCCGCGATCCGTGTCTACCGAGCCCCAGCAACTAGCGATGTGCCACACGGCGATTATATCGATCGCGAAACTACGTTCCTGGAATATCGCGACTGCGTATAGGCTGTTCACGGTAAAGAGAGCACCGTTGAGCCTCTGGTTACTTTTTCCTTTCAGCCATTTCTTATCCTTTAACCACCTTTTAAAATAAACATTGCCATCTAAGTAATAAGCACAGTGTGTCTAGTATTCCAGCGCACTCGGAAGTTAACGTCTAAATATATNTAAACATTGCCATCTAAGTAATAAGCACAGTGTGTCTAGTATTCCAGCGCACTCGGAAGTTAACGTCTAAATATATACTAACATATATGTATAAAATATATTTTACTGACTATTATTCCAAACGAGAGGACTTTAAAAAGTGTTCACTATACCGTGAATAACCTATATAGCATTATATCGCCAGTATCGCATATGGCTAATATCGCGATATTAGTCATATGCGNTCCAAACGAGAGGACTTTAAAAAGTGTTCACTATACCGTGAATAACCTATATAGCATTATATCGCCAGTATCGCATATGGCTAATATCGCGATATTAGTCATATGCGATGCTGGCGATTTGGGAGTGGGCATTGGTGAGGTTTGGACGTTTCCTAACAACGTGGTCTTGAGAACCGACGAGGGAGATCCCGAGAAAACCCACCGGCCAGTGGCATCGTCCGGCACGATTCCCACATGCAAAAATCCGGGAGCGACTCCGCCGTAAATCGAACCCAGTTCGCCTTGGTGGAAGGTCGAAATAGGATGTTGACGATATGCTATATAACGATTTGCCTTGTTGGCGATATGTAATGTATGGCCGATACTTGTGATATCATTATAACCTATATCAATATAAGCGATATTTGCGATATATCTCCATCGATATTTGCGATACACCGCCATCGATATTTGCGATACATCGCCATCGATATTTGCGATACATCGCTATCGATATTTGCGATACATCGCCATCGATATCGGCGATACATCGCCATCGTATTTGTGATATTTCGCCATCTTATTTGCGATATATCGCCATCGATTATCAACACAATCTGGGAGCGATGACACACCGATACAGGCATGGACATGCTCGGATACATACCGCGTACAGAGACGAGTTTCTCTTTCGCGTTTCAGCGTTTGCATGGGCCCTGTTAGTGCATTAGCGTGCTGTTGACTGCCTCTAGGCGAATTCGCATTATTATTCACAATTAGCAGCTCCATTTCAAGACCATGCCCATTACAAAATTTGCTACTTGCAGTAACGAGGTTATCTCAATTGAGCTCACGCTAAAGGTGATATTACGCTATACCAGATTGCATAAAAGCTTGTGCGTCATGCAGACTAGTGTGGCGACCGTCATGGCATTTCCCGCCTTGTACGGCCAGATTTCGTCCCAGGTTTGGTAATAAGACACGTCCTATTTTCTCTTGGAAGGTTCCGTACCAGGTTTTTCGTATCGGGCCAATCACATCGCAGTTTCAGAGCGTAGGGCGCTCCCCGTGGCTACTACTTGAAACGAGCTAATGAAAACGATAAGGACGCCTCCATCTTGATTATTATACTTCTGTGAGGTTGAAACTCTTTCAAATAGATTTGAAATACGACAACGACGA
Organism: Clitarchus hookeri; assembly: GCA_002778355.1. Lineage (NCBI taxonomy): Eukaryota > Metazoa > Arthropoda > Insecta > Phasmatodea > Phasmatidae > Clitarchus > Clitarchus hookeri. The sequence goes on from NQII01003216.1 coordinate 44,455, forward strand.
ATAATATTGGCGATGACAACTTTTAATGTTTAAAACCGTTCTAAACACTTAAAACATTACTTGTTCTATAAAAAAAGTTAATTCAAGCGTATCACCTATCTACAGTATATAAACACCGCACTTACTGTGCGAACTGGTAGTATGTTAAGTGTGAGTTTCTAGCATCGGTACGAACTGCGACACGTTTATCGTGTTTTATTATTTCGATAAAGTTACAACTTCCGAGTTATGGTAATTTCAATGTTATTTCCGTACGAGCAAAATTTTCTACTGCATCATCAATACAATGGGCAGTTCAAATTTGCTACTCTGTCATAACAGCCGCAAAACAACGCTGGCTCGCGAAAGACGATAAACTAGAGTTCCCCGCCTCACCAATAAAATACAAAAAACCCTAACTAGTCCACTACTTGGTCATATCAGAAATAAAACAGGTGATAATGGCGACCAGCAATAGTAACCTAAGTACTGGACTTCAGTTGTCAGTCTTTCAGTGCCTGCCATTGGATTCGTAGTGTTTGTTTACGAACATGACAGAACAGCTGTGGTGGAGGGATACATTGTGGCCGCACTACTTTCCGAGAACTGTCAAAATTCACTCAAGTTACGTGAAACGTTTACGTTTGCGGACAAGGCGCATAACGTCGCCAGCCCGTATTTTATTTTATTTTACTTAAATAACGGTTTGACGTTTTCTGGTCCGTTNATGCATTAAACATGGAAATTATATGCTCGCGGACAATGATACGTAATAACGGCGCTGTAAAATAATAAAATAAATTATGCAATTCCATAAAAATTAATGCCAAAACTGTATTTTTGGTGACACCTTCACAAATGTTAGGTTCTAGGTAATTTTTTTTACAGTTTTACCATTCTTCTAAATTTGCTTCTTAACGTACATGCTTACAGGTATCTGCTTTGTTTACGTGAATTCAATTCATTTTTGTCGGAAGCCTGCCCGGGACGGTATTGTTTCTTTTCTGTGATGTGTTTTTGCGTCGTTTATGTCTTTTCGAAAACCATGTATCGCATTTCTCTATTTATCAACTATTAAGATTAGAAAATTATTGCTATGTAGTTTTATTACAGTGCGTCGGTGCATATCAAGATACGTATTTATGGCCTAATGAAGTACATTTTTAATTTACGACTTCACTCAGCTTAAGGTCTTTGGATGTACAAATGTTATTTATTTTAAATTTATTTCACGTTCTGTTCAATTTTGACAGGCTGGAAGTGGAACCACTTTCAGTAATAAAAATAAATTTTAATTTAGGCCGTAGCGCCTAAAATGTGTACTTTTACGTAATTATTTTCAGTTACACGAATTAGAAAATGAATGGAGACAGTTCCGTGTTTCCATAAGGGCACGTGGGACCCACGCCCAACCCCCCTCCCCCCACCTCGACCTGGTGGGGGCCTCGAAATGCCGTCGTCGTCGTTTAACTTGCACGTAACATTTTTGTAGTCATCTTGACATCAGGTTGCGGTAGCGTGCGGAAGTAGATTTACGTCAACTGACCGTCAACTTGGTTATCAAGGCGAAACTACGCCATCTAGCGGTCACCTACGTTAGCACTACCTACGGTGCGTGCTTACAATTAGAAGAAACTTTCCCGAGTGTGGAAGTTGCTTCAAGGACATTCCTTTGCCCAATGGTCACCAATTGTAGTGGAGAGCAATCATTTTCACGGCTGAAAAGAATAACAAATTAATTACGAACAACTATGTTGCAAGAACGACTTACTAATTTGTCAAATCATGTGTATAGAAAATGATATCCTTAAAAAATTAATTGGACATTGAGGGCATAATACAAGATTTTTCACAACAGAAATCTTGAAAGAAACCTTTTAACATCAACGTAAGTCCAATTCCCAAAACTGTAATCACTTCACTTATATTTGATTTGTATAAAGCTAACCATAGTAATCAATAAAGCCACTACCGAAACAAATGTACATTCTGATGTTTTCATTGACGTTTTTTTTTTTCTAAAAGGGGCCCCAAACTCTATGTGCCCATGGGCCCCTGCATGGCCTAAGACGGCCTTGAATGGAGAAGGCTAACTTAGGGAACGGCTTCTAATTAAATTTATGGAGAACGAAAGAGTAAATTTTTATTAAAAATTACGCACGAAAAGTGTTTCCGTTATAAAATAAATCAAACATTCTTTTTATACCAAAGATCGTGTCTGGATGTCCCGCATTACAATTAGGGGCCATTAAAAAAAAAGGTGATATGGAGGCATGGTGTGTTGGTTCGTTCGGCAGACTTTGACGGGTGTCGTCGACGCTGCATGAATCATTATCGGATTGAGGCCAAGGTGCAAGGGTCGCCTAGTTGGATCGCCCGTCAGGACGTTTCCCAAAGGCGGAAGTTGGCCNTCGGATTGAGGCCAAGGTGCAAGGGTCGCCTAGTTGGATCGCCCGTCAGGACGTTTCCCAAAGGCGGAAGTTGGCCGCCGGCACGCGCAGGAATAGATTGAAATGCGACCTTCAGCATGGGAGCGGGCGCTCTAACGTAATTACGCAAGATGGCGGCGTGAAAGAACTCGCATACACACTCGGCGAGGCCTGAGGTTTTACTTCTAAGGGCTTTCAAGAGCTGGAGATAACGTTTGTTTTACATATAGCATGTTACATCCTTTTTCGCACTGATGTGAAATAATACTCTGAAAAAGAAAACGGCAGTGAAGAAAAATATCATTAAAAAAAATAATTTAACAAGTTGTAAAATTTTTTTACTATAACTTTTTTTTTCTTTGTAGAAATCTTAAAATAGATAAAATTACGTTATGCTACAGCTTGAAATATATTCCAGTAACGGCCACGTCCAACTTTTCTGAAGTCCTGCTAAAGATCTACTTTCAGGCTATTCCTCCGCCTCATGCAAACAAAGCTCAACAAAGTCTTGGAAATTTCACCAAAGGGACAGCGCATCGCATTCGTGCTCACTCAGTTAATTATATTTTGCGTGAGCACTATTCGTTACTAGGCATTACCAACACTCACATTTTCTCCCGGTTTTTTTTTTCACATTAATTATACACGAAATATAATAATTTATAGATAACATTTAAGTAAAAGTTTAATTTAACTTAGTATAAAACGCGTGTAATACGTTAGGAGACCACCAAAGACTTCGTATCGAGATGGGAAATATTTTCAACGGTTTGATTCAAAAAGAGTGAAACCGTGAGCATACTATAATTGTTCATTTTATTACAACGTTGTGGAGAATACTTGTTGGCAATTTATTATGCTGTTCGTTCGTATTTCAACTTTACCTTTTGAGATTAAATTTATAGTGAAAATATGTAGAATGTAAACCCTAACTGTAGGGAAACCAACTGTCCGACCAGCTGTCGGATCTCAATGNGTTCGTTCGTATTTCAACTTTACCTTTTGAGATTAAATTTATAGTGAAAATATGTAGAATGTAAACCCTAACTGTATAACTGTAGGGAAACCAACTGTCCGACCAGCTGTCGGATCTCAATGAAATGGCAACGTGCCACTCCTGTTATTCAATGAACACTTCAGCTAAAACCAGACTGTGTTTTAAAATAACTTTATGAAAATTGCAAAAATTAAGGTTTCAACTTATAATTATTACATTCACGCTATAAAAAACACGATGAATGTTATTTTTCAAATTATTTTATATTTTTATTCAGCTAGCATTAATACCAAGCCACGAAACTTTAAAATATCCTCAAATTATAGAAGGCAATTTTTTAGCTTTTAAACATTTTTAAGGGCGCCGTACAGTGGGGAATTCCCCCCAAAACGTGCCAAAAATACCAACACGAAATTTATTGACGTAAAATTTTTGACACCGGTGTTTTTGATGTGTCTGAGTGCGAATATGATGTTCAAATTAGTTAATTAAAGTAAAGTAAATTAATATAGCATATCATGAAAACAAATTAAATTCCTATATCTGAAAAGTTTTAGTTCAAGGTTTTGGATTTCGCCAATGAATAATACAGCCAAAATGAATTAAATAATGATATTTCTTTTTGGAATGTAGTAACTTTGATTTAATTTAACATATTTATCTAAATCAGTAGATCATGAGTACCTACGTCCGTAGTAAACAGTAGCTTACCATGCACGCATGTGTTATGTATTGCCTACGTACGAGGCACTGCATAGCTGCAGCGGAATCTAGCGGAATGTTTGTGTGCGTTTCAAACGAAAATGGCGGGTCCTAGGCAATTGCAACAAGGGGGCCGTTTTTGTTTCGTAGGTCATACTGCTCAATAAACCAGCATAAAAAGTTCGTAATTCCCGACTGTAACGACTTTGCCGGCCATAAGAGGGTGGCCACCACTGGTGTTTTCATAATGGGGAGTGTTATTAATCTGAGTTTGCTCTTAGGTTGAAGATCCCGATAACATAAAACAATGTTCCGCGAATTGTACTGTTGCATGTCGCTGCCCGGTGTTTCCTTCGCGTGGGAAGGCGCCGAGAGCTGGAGGTCAAGTTTGAAGTGAGCGGCCTACCATAAAGGACGCCGCCGCACACCACGATAAACTTATCGCAGCTCGCGCCTCGCTAACCCTGAGTAACACATATTTCTCCATTTAACACGCAGGATAGTAGTCGTCATCACCATTACCTTTCCCAGAACAACTTGGATTTCCGAGAACGTTCTAGACGGCATCTACCTCGAGTATAAATACCACGCGCGTGTCTCTTAGGAGAGAGTGATTAAGGGCCGAAATCAGTTTTAACTAAACGTGTGGAAATTGGAGCAGTTTAAGGGACATTAGCAAGAGTATAGACTGCGATAAAAACTTTTATTGAAAAGGAGATAGTAATTAAATATTGCGCTCAATAAGAATAATTAGAGTCAGTAGGATGTTCAGACTGGTAGATAACAGATGTTTGACTGTTTTTTAGCATTGGGAAAAAATATAATTATTGAATTTAGTTCATGACCTCACGAACTCGGATACGCTCCTCAGGCATTCATGTAACAGTACCTTCATCTCACCTGGTTTCCGATATTTCGCAAAAATTCATTCCTTAATCTCCATTTTCGGGGACTTATTTCGCCCTTAATATTTCGTTTAGGTACAAAGTGTCCTATGTATTTTCCATTTGATTTTGTATAAGGACTCACTCCACGAAGTTTGTAGACTGAATGTAGCCCCATATTGTATATATGTGTATGTATGTATTGATGTTCTCATTATTTGTGAGATACGTGATACTTTTTATTTTTATTCTATTTGGTTATTTCATCAAACAGCCCGAGCTACAGTATAACATGTTATATGCTGCCTGCAAGATTTTTTTAAGTAGTGTGATATGCTTTATCAAACAGATAAGTCCTGCTGTCTCACAGTGTTTAAAGTTATCCGGATAGAAGAAATTTATAATTGTAGCTCATTGATGTAACGTTTCGTGACATGCAAATCAGAATTCAATGTGTCATGATTTCAGCAACATTTTGAAGGGGGGAAAAACAGAGATACTCCACTTCGTTCTACATATTAGAAAGGTAGTGTGTCACTCTTGAGTTACGTCATACGTGCAACGTATAAATGAACTTCATATCAGGTCCTGTGTTGTTATTTTACGGCGGAGTTTCTCCACTCATATTCGGCAAGTTTATTGTTAGTATATGTGCAAAGTGATATATTTCTTGTGCAGCCCTCCAGGGATCTCAAGGTGCTCCTTGAAGAGTAATTTTTGTGTTCTTTACAACTACTGTGATGGAAGTAAGTTTTTAATACATAGTATATTGTGTTGATCAGTAACTGAGGTGCGACATAAAAAAATTACCTATACTAACAAGTAAAGTAGACATATTTTCTTGGAAAAAGTACATCCAACTCAATTTTAAATGTTTAGTCTGCTTGCTTGATTAATTAATCAGCGTAGTGCGACTAAAATATCATAAAAAAAAAATGTAATATTAACCTATTAGTGAGTGATTTCAGTCTTCACACCAAAACACTTGCTTAAAAAATGTTTTTAGTATTCTACGGAAACATAACTTATGAAATATATGGACGACTATACACTTAGACATTCACTGTAGCTTTAAATACAACTGAATGTACTGCGTGGAACACTTAAGTTTCGGTTTCACTAATGAGGCAAGGAAGTTTTGGTTTCACTAATGAGGCAAGGACTCGACAAGAACAAGGCGCGTTACGGCGATGAAACAACAGCCGTCTCACCACAGCGGAGTGCCATCAAGTCACGAAACGTTTCACTCGATATCTTGTAGAGTTTAGGCGCAGACGTGTAGGACACTGATGAAGTGGATCTCCGTTTCGACGTGACAGGCCGGCATTAGTTCGTGAAGCGTCAGTCTGCAAAGGAAACTTTTTACTGTGACTTTTATGGACCGTAACGTGACGTTGGCGTTTACTGCATGGCTTTTAAGTTTATAAAGTGGCTGCAACGTAGCAGAGCGAAGAGATTCGGGCGGCTCTTAACAGCGAGGTCTTGAGGGCAGATGAGGGTGATTGAGGTGTGGAGCAGCACCGGAATGAAAGGTAAGGGGGAAACGGGAGATCCCCGAGAAAATCCGCTGACCAGCGGCATCGTCCGGCACGGTTCCGACATGCGAAAATTCGGGAGTGACCCGGGCCGGGTATTGAACCGGGCTAGCCTTGATTGGAGGCGAGCAGGCTAACCGCACATTGTAGAGTTGAACTTCTATGCCATGAACTCCATATTTCTAAATCACAATTTGGAACATCACAACGTCCCTCATTGGGGTCCATAGGTTGGATCTACGTCGCTGTCATCTACTGGGTCTTCACTATCATACCCAGTACTTTCAACTTCAGATGGTTTGTAGTCATTTTTAGTAGCTGCTGATTTATAGCTTTCACGCTATTCCAACATTCCATTCTGATCTGCACACAGTGTCTTTCTAAGCTTCCTCTAGGTTTTCTTCAGTTTCTGGTGATTTTTTTTTCCCTCTATTTTCGCTAAAGGCACGTCATCATCACAACTCTCTTCCAATTCACATAAGGTTATTGGCTTTTTAATGCCCACTATTGTCCCATAATAATAATAATAATAATAAGTATTATTATTGTTATTTGTTGGGGTTCGAAACACACACACTCTTTTCCATACAGTAAAAAAAAATTTTCACCTTCTACAATTTCAAGTTCCGTTGACGAAACAACATTTAATGTCTTGTCATCCCATTTCACTAGCACATCCATTGCGGCATAAGAACTTTATATGCTTAAATGTTCACGTTTAACTCTGCCTTAAACAAGTAATAATCACATAAATAACACAAACACACAAAATATACCCTTTATACACTATACACACGGTATACACGTCAAATTTGACATAGTAACCGTTAGACGTATCTCGTATATAACAACATTACGCAAACCAATATGCTGACAAAGCTGCGTATCTCGAGTTACCATGCAGCTCATTGGTATTCCATTAGGATGGCAAACTGTCGTATCTCGAGTTACCATGCAGCTCATTGGTATTTCATTAGGATGGCAAACTGTCGTATCTTGAGTTACGTCAGTTTGTCGTAATATTTTTTCCCCCTCATTTTGAGACACGATTACGTCTCAAGACTGCTATACCTCAGTAACGAATGCCCTTAGAGCTACGTCACGTTGCCGCACCATACATCTCGCTGCGAGGTTCGCCCTTATTATTTTTATTGTAGATACACCAGTTGGTTTTCCCAGCGACGAATTGAGTGTGGTGCTTCGTGCCTCGGCTATCGTGTTTACGCGATGACAAATCCACGTGAGCCATATCGGTAAATCACTGCATAAGTTAAGTAAAAAAAAAGTAGCATGAAGCTAATGTTACCATACGGTGACAGAAATTTGAGGCTGACGTTAAACTGAATACAGTGATGGACGTGTGACGTCTTACGATGGTCGACATTCAACTGGTTTAACGAAAAGGTTCAAAGAAATACGTACAGCGAAAACAGACGTTTCGGTAGAATAAACATCGTAATTCGGTGCCACATTTTCTATTTTGCGTTTTACGTATGACTTTTTTTTTATGTAACCAAAATTTGTTTGTTATGGCGTGAATATTATTTTTTATTATGTGTTTGTAAGATGTCTTCAGTTTTACTACCCTTACACAAAGAATGGCAATTCTTGGCCATTTCAACGAAACTCATCGTTNTATGTAACCAAAATTTGTTTGTTATGGCGTGAATATTATTTTTTATTATGTTTTTGTAAGATGTCTTCAGTTTTACTACCCTTACACAAAGAATGGCAATTCTTGGCCATTTCAACGAAACTCATCGTTCTGTAAAGTTTTTACTTACCGCACGACCCGGCGCGGTATTTTTGGCCAGTTGTCTCCTCGTTCCAGACGGCCAGAGAAGCGCCATATTTGCCACAATTTCTTGTTTAATATTTTTTTCTACAAGGGCGGTGCGGTTGTAGGGTTCTGTTTAAGAAAAAAAATCTGATCCCAGTGTCGAAATAATGAACTTTGGAAGAATTGAGGTTGTATATTTACTCGCATGGCACGCGCTGCATACTTACATGGGTGTTTGTTTGGCCCAGTGCGGGACTATACAGCCAGAGACGGGGAAGGACACTCCGGCACTAGATATTGCTGGGTCTTGATGACTCGTCTTATTCCCAGCGTCACGGGTAAGAGTAAGCTCTTCGTAATTATGAAGCTATGACGTAAATATGCAATTGTAAAGCTTTTTTTTTTTTGTATTCGTTTCCTTACTTTACGGAGGCTGCGGATTTTATTCATCGTTTCCTTTTTGCCGGTAAGTGCCGGCGCACGTTGTAATTTGTGTTCGCGGTACGCCTCCCTGAATACACGTCACATTTGCGATGAAAGGGCCGTCATTTTCTTTCCCCTGACGCTCCAGTCATGTTGCTGCTCGAACACAATGTTTTGTTAGTGTTCTCTTCGCGATTCTTAGAATTCGCAAGCGTTCTTCGGTGCGCTTAATTGCCTCTCTGTCGTCTCGCGACCTTCGCGTAACCTGAAACGCATGTTGCCTACCGTTACAAGTCGCCTGGGGCATATTCGACCTCGTGGAGGATGGACGTCCTAATAAAAATGAAATTAATTAATTACATTTTCGTAATTTATTTACAATATTATAAAATACTCAGCTATTATTTTCAACATTAAGCTACCTACTTCTACTGTCAACAGTTACTATTCCTGTAAGCTGATATTTACGCCAATCTAAATTATAATTATGGTCTGTATCGCTGTCTCCATGATAGCTACAGACTCTTAATCCTCAGTTATTAGTAACACCTATACAATCCGAATGCATATTGCCGTACGTCTTTGTACCACTCAAGCATCCAGTCTCACTTCCCCACAGTCCAGCAGGCCAGCCTCTCCCTCTCCCGATGCTAGCAGACTACAGTCGCCCGTCGCTCAGGTGGCCTCACGCACCTGGCGCCAGTGACCGTACAAGTCCGCCGCGGCGTGTATAGCTGAGCTGACTTTGTCCAGAAGGTTCTTCGCATCTCGAGGCGGTGCCCAGGAATGTTGTGCAGCTACTCTAATTCTTCTAGAGATGGAAGTGGCATAAGACCCGG
>NQII01003216.1:55065-114764 GCA_002778355.1 Clitarchus hookeri
ATATATATGTATACACATATATATATATATATATATATATATATATATATATATATATATATATATATATATATAAAGGGCACAAAGTGGGAAAATTAATGACGTTTGAAAATGCTTCAATGAATTAAATTTAAGAAACGTTGAAACCGAACTTGTAAAATCAATGCCAAACGTACCCTAGAAATTGTTTGGTTACTTTAGGAAAAATAAATTTTGACATATAAATTACAATAATTTTTTTGCAAAAGTTTTTTGTATGATTATTTTCTGTTGTCTGGTTGTAACATTGTATTCGGAAATGAAGTACGTATGGTGTACGGAATCACATAAGCTGGGAGAGCCTGGAGTGTGTGTTTTCAGCAGTAGATATAAGTTATTTAAAGGGGGATTAAACCCTTCTATCTTGGATTTATGAAATTTTCGCCACAGTTTTCATCACTATTGTGTACTAAGTTTTGCGGGTCAGCAGGGCATAGAGCATGTTCATTTTCTAAAGCTGGTACTGCGTAGCTACTGTCGCTGCTTTAATTTCTTTGGTCACGCATAATAAATACATATTTCTTCCCGGCACTTACCCGGTTGAAATTTATGAAGACGGTGTAGTTGTAAGAACTTGATATAGTTCAAGTTGTTATTATGTATGCTCTTGTCATGTAACAAGTTTGCCAAAACTTTCCAAAATGTAATTTACTGTGAAAAATGGGCAAATTCAGCTGGTCGCTTAAGACTGTTTAAGAGCCAGGAAATTTTTTAAAATAATTTTATGAAGTTATATTATGGTTTTGTGGCATAATATCAATAGTAACTTTTAAAAAAAATATTAAATTGTTTGAAAAAATGACGTTAATCATGTTTTTAATGTGAGAATGAGCATTTTAACTCAATCTTAATTCGTACAAATAAAAAAAAAATATTTTTATACGTACAAAGTTTGATTTCATATAAAGCATTTCTTCACGTCAGAAGAGTGTGATGTTACAAATTCTTTAGATCAAACCCTCGCCTCGGTTCGCGTGCGATGCGGGACTAGTGGCTGCAGTGTACTGCAGGCGCGTGTTGTCGTGACCTCTCCCCAGCTGCCTGCCGGTGTCGGGCGCGGACCTTGACCCCCCAGGCGGCGTAGGCGTTGTGAACCAGCGCGAACGGTACCGCGGAGGGTGGAGGGTGGAGGGTAGGACCGTGGGAGGCAAGTAGCGCGAGCGGAGAATAGGTGCGATCGTACTTCGGTTGCACCAGTCGAGTTGCTTCACCGCGTCCGTTAACTTTTCCCACGCACTTTGACTCGTCAGTACGGAACTTGAAGCTAGAGAAACTGGCTTGCCCCCCGCTGTTGAAAAAAAATTGGGTTCTCGTCGGTTACGTCAACACTTATTTATATACTTTTTTTTTTTTCAGGATAATTAATTACTTCTGAAAGCTTAGCTGAAGATCTACTTTTATCCACATTTTGCATCCTTCCGCCATATGCGAATGCCGTGACACAACAACATAACCATACAAATAACAATAAGCGTTGAATATTACCTGTACAATGGTGTTTGCTACAATCATGCATAGCAATACCCATGGCCATCACCAACGTACAGCTGTGTAGTAAGTTGGCGAACTTTAAATTTTTTCCATTCAAAATCATACTTTTGACTGCAATTAGTTACGTAAAGCAGAAAAACCACGAACTTAATTTGCCATTAATGTAAAACACTGCACTCTCAGTACGACGCCAGGACTTGGAACTGTCGTTCTTGACTCGCTGCCAACTTAACCGGTGGCTTCAGGCGCCGTCACGGCGCGGATAAGTATGCAGAGGTGCAATGACATGGCGGTTCCTTCGCCGTGAGCGTACGCGTTATTCTCTAATTGGCTGCGCGAGGCTCCGGGAACGGGCTCTGTGTCTGACTGGCTACCGCATTGCTGCGAAAGCTTTCCTATTGTTTGGCAAGTTAAGATTGCGTACGCCAGTCAGTCATCCGTCTGTTTTTTTCGTCCGTCGGTTGAAGGCCATTCACAACAATCCGTCGTCCGTCAATCCTTCAGTGCGCTAGAATTTCAGTCTGACAACTTAACATCGTGATCTCTCTTTAGTTGGAGGTATATTTCGGTTGGAAATACGTTTCAAAGAGAGAAACATTTCGGGGAAATAATTTTCTTACGTGATAAGAATCTATACTAAATTTTTGGTTTACATTTTAAATTCCTGAATTTACCACCAAAGATAAATAAACACATATTCACCGCCTTGCGTTTTATTTCGAAGTGCGTATTCACGTCTACGGAATGTCGTCGGGAGGCGGTGGCCCATTTGTCCTTCCGTCGAAAGTTGAAGCTTGGAAAATATTTGACGGATGGACGGATAGCAAAAGGAAAGTTGCCCTGCGATTGGTGGAAGGTGACGCGAGCGCCGAACGATTGCGAGTCCACCCTGAGTTACCGGCGCCGATTGTCGAACGGCGTTGCAAGGCGTCGCGCGGCTGGGGTCGGCGTCGTGAAGCGCTCTACGCCGCTGGGAGGTCGGTGCGTGCGTGCGTGCTGCCGCCCTCGGCCGTGGCGAGTGCCTTGCGCTTGATTGGAGTCGGCGGCGCGTTTCAAGGAGACAGCTGCCTGCCTTCGCCCCGTGAATTGGACGCCCGCTTCGCCGAAGGTCTGGGGCGGGAGTGCGAGGTCTCCTCCCGCCGTCGACGAGATCGTCCTGGATCCGGCGAGTGAACACGGGGGTAGAGCGATCTCGCTGGCTGCGCAGCACGACCTGTCTCCGCGTTCCGAACATCGAACTGCTTTTCGGGATCAGAAAACAACGTGTACAGTGATTCGAGGTTAAAACACTGCTTAGTAAACAAGTGCTTCCGAGAAGTTTGTGCACTTCGTCTACCCAATTAGTGATGCAGTATGGTTAAATTCTAATTGGTAAAAGTATTTAGCTCGTATAAAAGTGCTTGACTCGTGAAAATTAAGATATAAACAAAACACGTTCATCACTGTCGACCATGTGACTTTGAAAGTTGTGTTGTTTTGGGGTAGGTCAATGTAGTGTACATGAAGACGAAGAATCTGTGTACCTCATATTCAGCCTGTGCTTGGACCTGGGGGCCTGTGCTTTGTGGCCTTGCGGGCCCTTTGCTTTGTGGCCTTGAGGCTGCCGAGCTGACCTCTCGCCGTGGCGGGCCGTTGTAAGGGAAGCTTCTTCCCGCCATGTTGGATTCGTGGTTCTTCTCGGTTGTTTATATCTTTAAAAAAGAATATTCCTAAAGTGCTTGTATACCCAACTAGCTATTGACCTTACACCGCAGCACAGTACTGAACTACGAACTAATACTTGCGTCACATTCTGTCAACATCAATATTGTGGCATAAATAGGTGTTCGTAGTTCAGTAGTTACACCTGAACTGCTGTGTAAGGTCAACAGTTAGTTGGGTATATATAACATGCTAGAAAAATCAAGAATTTAATATGGTGGAGATGGTTCCCATTTATGGTTCCGCCTGCCTGGAGGAGCTATTTTGCTCATTAAGGACTCAAAACGCGGGAGCTCTTAAGGGGAATCAGACCCCGCCATCTTGGATTTTGACTATTTTCGCCATAGGTTCCGTTTAAGAATGTTTAACGAAATTGTTCCCACCACGTTGCATAAATAAGAGTTTCTAAAGCTTTATCAAACTATTAGCACTCCACCGGGTTATTAATTTTTGACTTGTGATTGTGGGCAAGGAATAAGTGACATTTTCTTGCAGGTGGCTACCAGAAATGATCCTGGCAACAGTAGTCAAGCAATGCATGTTTTAGAACATGTGCTAAGTAATGCCCTGTGTCTTTTCAATGCCCAAAAATAAAACATTAAACCTGTGATGCAAGTTACGGCGATAATTAATTAAATCCAACATGGCGGGGACTATCCCCTTAAGGTTGACTGTTGCTCCTTCGCCAATTGCATTGTCGCCTCTTCCAGCAAGGCGCTCAAATGGCTGGACGTGACTTTAAGCGGAGTCACTGTATTTTTATATGGCACGCGAATAAAGATAAAAGTGTGGCGCGTGTGCTCAGACAAATATACAGGTCGTCCACCCACAGGGAAAACAGGGAAAAGTCAGGGAATTTCATGTGACAGGCAAAAGTGAGGGAATTTTTCACCTGAGTCTGGGAAATTGTAAATAATTGTTACTCTCCAAAAGTTATTAGTTGTGTTAATACAGGATAATGTAACTGTGAGCATTCTAAAATTTAATTTTTTTAAGTTGGAATTGATTACATGGTTTCAACAATATAGCATTGTAAGCTAAAATGGCTATATAGCCACCATTTTGAGACACAAGTGACATATTTAAAACATACATTTTAACATTATCTGCCTCAGTACTACTTGTTTGCCTAATTTGATAGGAATCGGTCAATTGTTTCCTGATGTATGACATAAAAAACTTTTTTATTCGCATGGACTATCTTACAAAATGGCAGACAAAAGTGATGTTCCATGTTAGATACAGTTGTAATATCTACTGTCAGCATATTATAAGTTGGAAATTATTAAATGGTTTTGACAATATAGCATTTAAAGCTAAAATAACAAATTGTCCTCCATTTTGAAAATAAGTGTCTGACATACTTAAAAAATGCAATTTTACATCATTTGCATTAGTACTACTTGTTTGCCAAATTTGGTAGGAATCGGTTAATTGTTTTTACCGAGTTATGACAACTTTATTTATTCGCATGGCGCTAAATTCCAAAATGGCCGACGGAAGTGGCTATCTGTTGGTATATATGATGCTTGTAACATACTTTCATTATACAAAATTTGGTCGAAATCGTTTAAATGGTATGGCAGATTCTGCCAACATGCGAAATTTGGTTTACGTAGGTTGGATGGTTTCCGAGATATGACATACTACCCTGAATTTTAAAATGGCCGCCATTTTAAAGCAAGTGCCCGTTGTGGTCGATTACTATTAAAGTCAGGTGTCCTTACTTAGTATAATATGTGTACCAAGATTGGTGAAATTCGGTCTACGCGTTCAAAAATTGAACACGCGCACACACACACACACACACACACAGAGGTAAGTGATATCACAACCCTTTTTATCCTGTGGAAAGTAGGCTAAAAAAGGCATGTGTTTGTACATATTTATGATTGATTATATTTGTTAATTGAGTTCTCAGAAATAAACTTCCGTGCCAGAAAATGTCTGCCTTGGAGAGTGATTGGCTTGCATATAGATGTGTTATATGAGGTTAGGAATAATCGTCAATCAAAAGTTAACAGAACAGGCTTTGTCGCAAGTTATCATTGGGAATTGTTAATTTTAAATTCAGAAGACGTAGTTCTGTGTGCGAGAACTGCTGTTACTGAATAACAAAGTCTTAATTTTTCAATTGTATTGATTTCTGATAAATTCTTAATTGATAATTTTTTAATTGTATTGATTTCTGGTGAATCCGTTTCCGGATTTTCTTGCACGTGTTTTCTCTGGCGGCCTTCGTTCTTCTGAGTTATTAAATAAGCAATCAATTTTTTAAACAAGAAATTTTATGTGTTTTGGGTAAAGTGTTTTTAAGAAACGATTGTCGTTTGTTGTGTAGGAATGAAATTGTTTACCACCTTGAAATTATGGATAGTTTTGAATTAACGTTAATTGCGACGGTCGAAACGAAGCCGGTTTTGTGTGAAACTTATTCGCCATTTACAGAAATGAAGTTGTAAAACAAAATGTTTGAATAAGAAAAATTTACAGCAAATTATACAATTAGCCAGCTAAACACCACGTAATTTCCATACAAAATGATATTTTTCGAATGTCTCTGATGTATTTACTGTGTGTGTGCTAGTTTACGTTAAGTGTAGCCTAGGGCTAACGTAAAATTTGCATTAACTTTAAATTCCTTGATAGCCTGTTTCGAACTTTGAGTTAAAACCATCTCTGACTCTATTGTGCAACTCCGGGACAGGGATTACGATGTCTTCACATTTCACGTAACACGTTTCCGGGTAACACGTTCACGTAAGCCAAGTTACACCCAGGGACAAGGAAATTTCGCGTTTCAAACGACCTTTAACATAGACTCTGCGGTCCTGTGTATTTTCAAGCCTCAGCTTTCGCTGTTATCTAAATGTGCAGTCAGTTATACCTCGGACCAGCTGGCACGGGATTCGGCGCTTGTCTCCTTGCAGGCCTGCCAATGGCTCAGAGCGAACTAGGCGTGGCTAATAAACCGAGATCCAATTGCAAACCGGGCAGATATACACACGTGTTTGAAGTCTAGCTTGCCCTAAAACGAATTCGTTAAATTTTCCGGTTCCCAGTTATACCTCGACCAGCGTGTTTTTAGTGAAATCTATCACGATCGTTTCACGGAACGTAAGAAGTACGGTTACGTGCAGAAAAGCTTTTGAATTTCTTATTTTCGCATTATACTTTACATGCGTCTCTGTACAACATGACCCACAATAGGGTCGAAGTTGTTTTATAGTTGCATTTCGTGATTTTTTTTATTTTCGCCATGTCGTCTGCTTTGTGTTTAACCTAGCGCATGCATCGTCATGTGTGTGTGTCTANATATATATACATATATATATATATACATAAGTAAATTCTGGTAATGTACAAAAACTTATATATATGCAATAAACGTAATGAATTATCAGCATATATAAATTGATATATTCGTGACTTAGAAGTTTATAGAAAACAACCAAATGCATGTGGTGATTTTTCAAAAATCCGCGAATAGAACTGCGTTTCAATGTGTAAATCATTATACGTGGAAATGCTGTATTTGTGTATGCAATACGGATGAAGTTGACTTTTAAAAATATGCTACACGTATAAGTTTTTGCGCATTATCAGAATTTACTTATGTTCGTCAGAATCATCAAAATTGTTGTATGAAGTGCCGAATATTTACCATTAAAGTCAGCAAATTTTAATACTTTACGGAACGTAATATACTCGTAATACTCTCGAGCAAGTCGATTTATATTACGATTTGTTAGCATATAGGCCTACACGATAAACGTGTCTACATCTTTAAGGTTATGGCTATCTTCACGTTGTTTCCAGATTTGGAATAAATCACGAACGCAAAATTTTCGCGATCTATTCGTGACCACATCAAAGTTAGGACATATAGGTATATGCCTTTAAAACTTTAATTTCAAGAGTTCTCAATCGGAAAAGCAACACATTTTTTCCCCCCGACACTTTTGTTTACTAATGATGTTCGCGCGCTTACGCAAATCATAATGTGACGAACAGGCCAAGTTTTAACGTATTGTAATGCATGTTACGTGTAAAGTTAAATCGCCGTAACCCCGGCCTAACGATCTCCACACAATGCTATTTATAAAAGAGATTCTTGTGAACCTCGTTGTGGGTTAGTTCCCCCTCTTTTCACCATCGTAGTTTACTTAAGGGCGTTCACAGAATCTAAAATAATTCTCTACACTTTCAGCATATTACATCCTCCTTCATCGTGATGCGAGATAGTAGTATGGAAAAAAAAAAAAGAATTCGACAGTGGAGTAAAATGACTTTTCAAAACAAAAATAAACCATGAGTATTTTTAATTTATATAATTTTCCGTACAAACCTCAAATTTGAACAAAATTAACGCGTTGTTCGAAACAATCGTTCACGCTGTTAGACTGTCGTGAAGAGAGTATTTCTTGGAAATGTTCTATGCGAGTTCGTCCGTATTTCAATAAGTTTCAGAGACAAGACTTGGAGAGTCGCCCAAACCTCCCACGCGCTTGTTTTTCCCGGAGAGGGTAAGCAGCTGTTAGGGTCGCCAAGGTCTCGTTGATGTCGCGTGCTTTCTTTCCTCCCCACGCGGCGGCCGGATACGACGAAGCACACGGGTTTGCAGTCTTCCCATGGCCTTGGAGGTCGCTGGTCCCTGGCAGATTCACAAGGCAGCGACGGGTTCGTCAACCAGCTGCAGAGAACGGCGCGAGCGATGCTCGCATCGTTCGTTTAACGCCGTGTCGCAAATTTACTTCGTCGAGGCATCAAGTTCGTAGTGATTTATCGATTTTTGTAATTTGCTCGCTTCTTGGAATCGATAGACATAAACGATTACTTTCTGACCGTGTTCTCTCTATCGGTGGCTATATTCTGTTATTTGTCACTCGTTAAAAATGCCAGCTGATCAACGAAACCTTACACAGGAAATTACCGTTGACGTGCGGAAACTCAAGTCCATCGAAACGTAACACACAAAAATGACTTCCATAAATTAAAATTAAGGAACATTTCCGCTAACCGCGAACCTTGTCGAAGCAATACGAAACTTTTGTCGCCGCCACTATTAGAATATGGTCTCTATTACGGTTAGTAGTTATCATCCGCTAATGACTTTTTGTAACACAAAAATAAATTAGAGTACAAACCGTCTGTAACAGACAGCCCTACTTAAAATTTAGCAATAAAACCAGAGACTGAATTTTTTTGGTAGCTTGTAAGTGCAGTTTTCTCAGAACTTATAGTGGTAAGAACATTATGTCTCAGTAAGTGAAAAGGTGTTTGCGTCACGATATATTTTTTTTTCCACGTTCAAAGACTCAGTGGGGGCGAAAATTGTAATTGTTCTATGTTTTTTATTCTCAACATAAGAAACTCATAAAAATAATATAAATATTTTAGACCAACGCTTCTACTACCCTTAACGATTAAAAAAAAATTATAAGTTAATAAAAAGTTTTATTCATGTACGGACCTCGTGTTACTAAGAGTAAGTTTCCGCGATGTTAAGAAATTATAACTGTACATTTACGGAATAAATTGTATCACAAATGAAGCGTCCCTAAATTTACGAGTACACCCAGTTAATTTTTTAACAGTGAGGGAATATTGCTGAAGTCCCGTTTAAAACGGCGTGTGCCGTAATTGAGACATTATTATTTCATTCCGCACGAAGTTAAATTCCAGTCCCCCCTCTCGTTTTCATAACTCCTTTCTGCAATGTTCTATACGGTATAACTTTTACCAACGATGATGCAATGATTTTCTCGGATGGTGTGATTTTGGCCCACTAACTTTGTTGTAACACAGTCGTATTCGTATTGTTATGTTGTTAATATTTTATACTAGTGTCTGGGGACTATGGTAGGTTGAGACTATTATGAAAGAAGAACTGAAGTTGTTGATGAAGACAGAGCAGGTATTTAATTGAACTATTATGTTATACAGTGGATATAAGGTATTGGCGAGGGAGGTGCTAGTCAATTACAGTATATGACTAACCTGAATGGTACAGTCGCCGGAGGCTGAGTGCTGAGACGGAAGGCGACGAGCGGCACGCCAAGCTGCATCTTGATGGCTTCATCTCGGCGTGGGTCCTCAGACATGGCAGACCGACAGTGTTACCGAGTATTACACAGTTTCTGTCGGCGTGATTGTCCCAAGTACCGTGCCGCTGGGAGGGGAGCCCCGCTGGCACTTCGCTGAATATGTTTAATAAACTACTATTGCTGTAATGTGTTTGGGATTCTTCGCCTGGCCTGGATACCAACGCGTCTCTGCTGTTCGCTAGGCTTGTCCGCCTTTACTGAATCATAACATCTCCCCCGATGTCAATGAAAAAGTGATGTCCTCATCTCTTAGCGGGTACAGAGGAAGAAGAAGTGTGGGGGATGTACTGATGCGGACTAAGTCATCTTCTGGCAGCAGGGCTGGACAAGGGTGGAGACTCTTCGCTACTGTAGGATTATGTCAGATAGGATAGAAAGAGAGAAGGAAATACTAAGGTAGGTGGAGCTGCCAATGTCGTGAAGTCCTCCGTGACTACGCCTGAACTGCCAGGGTGTTGTTCTGCTGAGTGTGAAGCTGTAAGGTGCGGCGACCCTGAACTTGGCGTTAGCTAAGGCGTGCAAATACTCTTCCACGCGACCGCGGCAGGCCACTCCGGGTGGCACCGATTACCGTCCGCCTGTTCTTGAAGTCTTGCTCTAATGTTTATTTCGCGGTAAAACAAACTGCATACCCCTAATGGGTGGCTTAAATTAACCTGAGATTAAGAATTTTGAATTACATATTGTTAAATGATAATTACAAAAGTTATTTAAATGATAAATTACATCATTAAACTACTCCCATCGCCAATAATTACAAAAGAATTACACAAATGCTGAAAGTTACAGTAAGGTTATTACAACTCAATGCTGAAAAATATAGGCCTAATGAAATTATAAATTACATCATTAGCCTTAAAAGTCAGTGCATAATTTGTCGATATCTGTCAGGATGGAATATGATTAGCGTTTGGCACGCAGAAGGGCATAAATTAATTTTATTATAATATTTAACATAAGTAAAACAAAAGAACAAAAGTTGTGCCATGGCGTGAGACCTCCTATATACCAAGTGTGGGGAGGGTGTATGGAGTCTTACGCTAACTTAAGGCTAACGCAATAAACGTAATAAAAATTCACAATTACTGTATAGCATTAAAACATTCAAAATAAAATTTGACTATTAATTTATAGTATTTACATATTTTTGTGTTAAATTCATAATATCCGTTCTATTCATTGTTCGTACAGTTTATTAATCTTTATAGTATAGTATTTTACAATAATTATTATGAAGTTATCTATCATATTAAATTTTCTGTAACATTTTGAATGTGTGCTGATAAGCCTGAAAATCATACAATAATCAAACGTAGTTTTTATGAAACTATAACTATTACAAATGTTTTATTATCATCAGTTTGTAAAAAAAATGATTAAGCCTTATTTTTCTGATCGTATTTTATAGTCCTATATAAAATGTATTAAATAAGTTTGATAACTATGTAATATATGTTGGGAGTACTTCGTTCTAAATATAACTGCAAAAAAAATTTTTTTTCCAACTATGTAAGATTCTGAGTTTAGTTTTTTTTTTCAATGTTTTTTTCTCAATTTTTTTCTTTGTATTTTTTATGAAGAAAATATTTAATAGTACTTAATACTGCAAGTCAAAAATAATATAAGATGCAGTTATGTTTTATATTATCTGTAATTACTTATTTGCAATTTTTTGTTAAAATTAAATAACAATGGAATTTATTAACAAAGATGGTATAGGACGACGCATTCAGTCTACTGATATGTTTTGTGTTTTAAATGCAAACTATAATAAACCGGAGTGGTGTTGGTGTGTGTAAAAGCATTGGAATGCGCGTGTCAGTGTAATACCGGCCGGTTGCGGTTGTGTTGGAAGTGTGACGGTGTCTACCTCATTACTGACGGAGTAGCGGCGCGCGCGAAGAAGAACTTGCTGATCGCTGCCATTGCGTCAGACCTACGGCGGGAAACACATTGTGGCGGGGCTCTTAGTGTTTCGTCATCGCTGAAACGAACACTCGGCGAGGCTCCAGCCATGTCCCGTGTTCACGGCCGTGCTGTCAACTCATTAAAGAAAAAGTTTGTTAGTGCAATGTCATCCTAAAACGATAATATACTTGTGGGAAAATTATATATCCAAAATAGGGCCCTAAATAATATAAATTGCAATAGCGATTAAAATTCTTTTTTTTTAAATAGTGCATTGAAATGTAAACATTTTAAGAATTTTCTTTTACAATAATTTTTTTTCTCATTTAATTTTAACTGGAACGACACTGAGTAAAAACTGACTCATACATAGGTTTTCTTAAAATTCAAAATTATGATTGAAATTTATTATATTGTAATTCAGCAACTAAATAATTTTATATGCTACTTTTATGTAAGTAATACTGCGATTACTACTCTGTTAGTGCTATTATTTCGTCTCAAGCTTGCAATTCTCTCTGTGTCCCCGGAAATGCAAAGAAAGAGTTGATTTAATTATAATTATGAATCCATGCATATTTATGAGTATTTTTGAGAAAATATATCAACGGAAATATCACTGTTGCACTTGCATTACGGTTTAGATAAATTAGAATACTTGAAATTGTACATGTTATTTAATTGGTCACACAAAGTCCCTGGATAAGTTAAATTATAGAATACAGTATAAGACTTTTTGTATGGGCACCGTTGATTGTGAGTTATAGTTATGTATTCTGTAAAAACAAGCTATGAGACTGTTGCTACATAAACACTGTTAGGGTTGTTAATTTCTTCTATGAAAATATCCTTCGTAGAAACGAAAAATTATTTTTAGTTTAAGAATAACATATCCATTAGAAGATTGCGTACTCTGCAACAAATTCAGACACTTATCACTCTGCCTTTTCTGTACTCAGTGAAATACTCTGCACTTACAGCAAATAATGCGGCACTCATGAACTCACCAAGGTAGAACATAGTTGCGTCCCGCATCTCCGAGATAGTGTTGCCTGGCCCCATGTACCTGAGTCAGCTGGCTTCCAAACGAGACAAAAGTGCCTCTAACTCCGCCAGAGATCCAAAAGTGCTCCTCGCCTCCGCGCGAGAAACCAAGTTCTAACCAATGGCGAGCGACTTCTATCTACTGTGTGTAACTGGGTTCTCCTGCGCGCGCACCATTCGCTGGTGAAGTGGGCGTGACTCTTAACAACTCTCCCATTTCGTTAGAACCCTTCGAGTAGCACACGGTAATTCCCTCTTACGCCCTAGATCAAGGAGTCGGTGCACCCATGTTAAATAAGGGCTGGCGGACCTCTTGGCTCTTGCAGACGGTCGAACCACAGGGTTTGGCGAAACCCTGGAACACAGTTCCTGCTTGACCCAAAGACTTATACTCTGGCTGTGTGCAGTATTTACATCCCAACAAAACTTTAGAAGGAAACAGTGGCGAGCAAACAGAGAAAGTAGAAGGAAATGGGAAAATTGCAGAGGAGCGAGCAGTACAGGAAATATGAATCGTTAAACTACAGGGCTAGGAAACACGTAGGCTTCGCAAGTTGCGCGCGCCTCTCAAAACTCCCTGTGTGTGTGTGTGCGCGCAAGAGTGCTGATTGCACAGAACTATCGGTACAGCGTTTCCGAACGCACGTGCCTGCGACCTTGCATGTGTTGAGTACCCATATGACAGCGAGGTAATGAACACTGGGTCGACTAATTACATGTAAAAACATCTTGAGAACTAACGGGAGAATATTGTATTTCACGATTGCCCAGTGAAGAGACTTATTACTGTGGGATGCGCTGATATTATTAATCAGGTAAACGGAAGGTTATTACGTAATTTAAACAAGTAAGTATCTAGAAACTAGTTGGGATCATTAAAAAAAATGTATTGTCTTATATGCTTAAGTAATGGAAAACCTTTTAACTTATTCAGTTTTGGACATTGAATTATTAAACTACGTTAATACATTAATTTGAACTTAATATCCAACGCACACAGACGATGAAATAAAGCGCCACTTAGTTACCAGGTTGCTGTCACTCTATCAGATAGCTGAGAACATAATTTTATAATTTAATAAACTGGGAATATTTGAAGAGGGATTACATGAAAATGAGTGTTTAAAAAAGGAAAATAAAAGGCTTTTGCTTTTAATTGCTGTATTAATATGAAACGTGAAGCATAGTTATTTTATTTTGTAAAATAATTACTGTCAAAATAAAGTGAGGGTGGGTGGAANAAGCATTTCACTTTGCTGCAAGAGGTGGAGAGCTTTACGCGCCTGTTGTTATGTTTTTAATATTTTGTACTAGTGTCTAGGGACTACGGAAGGTTTATACTATTATGAGGGAATAACTGAAGTTGATTATGAAGACAGAGCAGGTATTTAATTGAACTATTATGGTATACAGTAGATATAAGGTATTGGCGAGGGAGGTGCTAGTCAATTACAGTATATTACTAACCTGAATGGTACAGTCTCCGGAGGCTGAGTGGTGAGTAGGAAGGCGACGAGCGGCACGCCAAGCTGCATCTTGGTGGCTTCATCTCGGCGTGGGTCCTCAGACATGACAGAGACCGACAGTGCTGCTGAGTATTACACAGTTTCTGGCGGCGTGATTGTCCCAAATACCGTGCCGCCGGGAGGGGAGCCCCGCTGGCGCTTCGCTGAACGTGTTAATAAACTATTATTGCTGTAATGTGTTTGGGATTCTTCGCCTGGCCTGGACACCAACGCGTCGCTGCTGTTCGCTAGGCTTGTCCGCCTTTACTGAATCATTACAGTGTGTTGCCTGTCTGTGTTTGATATCGAGTTGTTAACGCAGTTCTTTCTTAAAAATTTGACGAACTGCACATTGAAATATATTCAAGAGAATTGGTTGCTGTGTAAAAATGTTTGGGAAATCCATAGATGTTTTGTTCGCGGTAGCCAGCATTTAAAAAATGGCTGGAAGAACAATGCCTTCTTTTACAGTTCTTCCAAAGTGTTTAAAAGTCAGTTAGCAGAAACTGTAAGCATTAAAAGCGTTTGCAAATGAAGTTTGCATAGAACTTAAAGATTCTTCGTAAAGAACTGAAAGCTAATAAACATTTACCTTGGTGTTTTCCAGTTATTTGTCTATTCATAAATTCCGTGTAGAGTTTGAGCTTCAGAAAAAAAAATAGCGCTTATACTCAGAAAAAGGATTGTTCCAGCCAACAAAATACTTGTTTGTATGATCTTCGTATATCGGCAAACATGTATTTAGTAGTCCCAGCAAAATAATTCGTTGAGTAAACAAACCTTCAAAAGCACCAAAGTTGATTTTGTTCATCCAACATAACGNAGTCCCAGCAAAATAATTCGTTGAGTAAACAAACCTTCAAAAGCACCAAAGTTGATTTTGTTCATCCAACATAACACACGCTTGAATAAACAAAACGTCCGTTGGGAGAAAAAAAAATTTAGACTGTCAACAAAATCAACTGGCTATATTTGCTTGGCCACTCAGTTGATTGACTTCGTTCGAAAATACGGCTCGAGAGTTTGTTTGTAATTCTTTGTAATAATNTTTGCTTGGCCACTCAGTTGATTGACTTCGTTCGAAAATACGGCTCGAGAGTTTGTTTGTAATTCTTTGTAATAATTGGTATAGGAAGAGTATTTGTCAGTGCCTTTATCGGGGCTTAATAATGGTATAAAGATCCCAATAAAATAAGTTCAATAGGGAACTAAAAATTAAAGCTGTAAAACATGAACTATTCATTTACTTTCGTTGTCCAGTATTTGTTATATATACTGTTACAAGACGCCTCAGGGGCATATCCGAGTTCGTGAGAAATGGAAGTCTTAAAAATAAAATTAATAAATTTGATTTTAATATATTCTCACAGCTATTATTTACAGTATTAATCTATCTCCACTATTACTTTTCGTATTTCTCAATAAGCGCAGTATTTAATGTCTATCTCAACTCTAATTAAAGTCCTTTCTCTATATCTCTGGTTTTAGTCAATTAACTCTCTCTCATCATCAACACACGTCCAGTCTGTCTGTTGCCATCATTTGAAATGTCTTTCACTCACTCATCCAGTCCAATAGTCCAGCCTGCCAGTCGCACTCTTCACTGCACCGATGCTCGCAGTCACAGATTTCTCTTCCGCTGATCACTTCCCCCGCTGCTCGTCGTCTATCGCCGAAACTCGGCCACTCATCCATTCAACTACTCCCCAGCCCGGAGGCCCGTCGCACAATTTATACTATGCTGGCCTTGACCTGGAAAGTTCGATGCGCCCTGAATGACACTTGAGAAACTGGGGCAGCAAAACACTAGAACATTCTTCGGATAAATACAGAAACTCAATACAACCAGGGACAGTGACGTGCGCCACAAAAAAAGGACCATCGTGTCGGCTCGCGTTCTGTAACCGATACGCGGTCACTGGTCTATCTTTCGCCTGTCGTCCAAAACAATCCATTGACTTGCTGCCGCCGCTATCATGTAACTACTTTGTCCTTCACTTCCACTCGCTCGCGCGGTTTTCGAAGCAGCGAGCGCGTAACAATACTAACTGGAACTTTTGATATTGCTCATGACACGACGTTCGAGTTTTGTAAAACTGACACGCTTTGTGAATATTTTAGTTTGGAATGCATGACCGTGGATGCATTACTTCGGGTTTTCACATCCGACTGAAGTACAAAGCACACGTTGAATCTTTATAATTTTTATGAAGAAAAAAAAAAGTAAGCTTTTACTTTATGCTACCGGGCCTGATCCATTCGTCTCTTCTGGGAGATAATTGTGAATCTGCGTATAGTGATACGCGCCAAACTGAGTCAGCGAGTCTGACGTGTAGTTAATGATAATTACGTATGAATCATTACACTGCATTGCCGCGCATAGAAAAGTTTCCAGAATAAGCAGTCGAATTTTCGAACAAGTGCAGTTTTGGAAGTTTCTCGTGTTGTTCCATCCATAAAAAAAACCGCAAATCAGAGTAAACCCGATTACAGCTACAAGGACTTAAAAAAAATCGAAAGCGGTTTATTTACGAGGACCGTTAAGTTTCCTACAGTATGCAGAAATTTTCTTCGAAGTTACCAACCTTGGTCTACACAAGGAGGTGGGGTTATTTTTATTCGTTATTCTACACCATGTGTTGTTTAATGAGTGAATGTATGTCGGATAANACACAAGGAGGTGGGGTTATTTTTATTCGTTATTCTACACCATGTGTTGTTTAATGAGTGAATGTATGTCGGATAATAATCCAAGCTACGTCGGACTTTGATTGTTTGTATATGGAACAAGCACTCAGTGATACGATACTCATTGATGTGCCTCGCATAAACAAACGTGCACTGTGTATCATCATAGTTGGTGGTGATTCTTGCGGCTTNCACAAGGAGGTGGGGTTATTTTTATTCGTTATTCTACACCATGTGTTGTTTAATGAGTGAATGTATGTCGGATAAGAATCCAAGCTACGTCGGATTTTGATTGTTTGTATATGGAACAAGCACTCAGTGATGCGATACTCATTGATGTGCCTCGCATAAACAAACGTGCACTGTGTATCATCATAGTTGGTGGTGATTCTTGCGGCTTTTGCGAAATGAAATTCCTTTAATCGTCGTAATTTGGTTATAACCTACACAAATATAGCGTATAAATATAATACGTACATTTATCTGTTAGAGTTAATGGCTGTGCTTCGTCTAGCATGTAACCTATCGCAGTGAAATAATTGCAGTACTTCTGCGCGTAAACAGAGCCATTAGTGAAAAGTCAACGAAATTTCTAAGGAATGAGCAAGGTAGTTGAAGTTAAGACCAGATTGCACACGCCGAGAGCCTAAAATAGACACTTCCAAGACTGTAGAAAGTTAAGAGTTTAACAGCATGTCTAAAATATTTACATGGTTTAAAGTGTATGCTGTGCAGTTTGCATGGCTAAGGTACAAATGTTCTGTGCGTGATCCTTTTTTTAACACAACAGGTGATTAAGCGGAAGTCATTTCCCCTGCTAACGAACATCATTGTCATAATGGGTATAGGCTGTTCATGGTAAAGTGAGCACTTTTGAGGTCCTGTTACTTTTTTCCTGTCAGCCATTTTTTATCCTTCCACCACTTTTTAAAATGATTATTGCCGTGCAAGTAATAAACACGGTGTATATATTTCACTGGACCCAAAAGTTAACGTCTATGGCTACAATAAAATATATTTATTGACTATTATTCAAAATGAGAGGGCTTTCAAAAGTGCTCACTTTACCGTGAATAGCTTATAATGTGGAGGTTGCGATGGGTGCTAGTTTAATGACTGGATTTCATTATCCGTTTTACTACTGTAGTGGTANTTTGTATATGGAACAAGCACTCAGTGATACGATACTCATTGATGTGCCTCGCATAAACAAACGTGCACTGTGTATCATCATAGTTGGTGGTGATTCTTGCGGCTTTTGCGAAATGAAATTCCTTTAATCGTCGTAATTTGGTTATAACCTACACAAATATAGCGTATAAATATAATACGTACATTTATCTGTTAGAGTTAATGGCTGTGCTTCGTCTAGCATGTAACCTATCGCAGTGAAATAATTGCAGTACTTCTGCGCGTAAACAGAGCCATTAGTGAAAAGTCAACGAAATTTCTAAGGAATGAGCAAGGTAGTTGAAGTTAAGACCAGATTGCACACGCCGAGAGCCTAAAATAGACACTTCCAAGACTGTAGAAAGTTAAGAGTTTAACAGCATGTCTAAAATATTTACATGGTTTAAAGTGTATGCTGTGCAGTTTGCATGGCTAAGGTACAAATGTTCTGTGCGTGATCCTTTTTTTAACACAACAGGTGATTAAGCGGAAGTCATTTCCCCTGCTAACGAACATCATTGTCATAATGGGTATAGGCTGTTCATGGTAAAGTGAGCACTTTTGAGGTCCTGTTACTTTTTTCCTGTCAGCCATTTTTTATCCTTCCACCACTTTTTAAAATGATTATTGCCGTGCAAGTAATAAACACGGTGTATATATTTCACTGGACCCAAAAGTTAACGTCTATGGCTACAATAAAATATATTTATTGACTATTATTCAAAATGAGAGGGCTTTCAAAAGTGCTCACTTTACCGTGAATAGCNTCTATGGCTACAATAAAATATATTTATTGACTATTATTCAAAATGAGAGGGCTTTCAAAAGTGCTCACTTTACCGTGAATAGCTTATAATGTGGAGGTTGCGATGGGTGCTAGTTTAATGACTGGATTTCATTATCCGTTTTACTACTGTAGTGGTATTACACGTACGATGGCTAACATTACTATTTGGCCACCTATGATTATCGCAGTTTCGTGGCATTATGTTACCTTAGAAATGAAGATGAACATAAAACATCGCACAATTATTCTTGTGTGTTTTAAATGAAATATAGCGGTAATCAATAACGGAAATGAGCAATGCAACTTAACAAACAATATGATTTTGTCGTCCCATGCTGCATAAGTACGCCACTTTAATATTCGGCCATCATCATTCAAACACAAACATAATCCTCTTTGCAAACTAAACAAACAGTCTTTTAGTACCTGGTAGCATGGTCATTCTGTTTAATTACCTCTCGCAGGCGTTGTGGTATATTAGCAATGATTTTCCTGGTACATTCGGAGCCAATCTTACTCCATTCTTCCTTGAACCTTTTCTCTAATTCTTTTGTGGGCCTAANTTTTCCTGGTACATTCGGAGCCAATCTTACTCCATTCTTCCTTGAACCTTTTCTCTAATTCTTTTGTGGGCCTAACTGTAGTAGTC
The DNA here is from genome assembly GCA_002778355.1 of Clitarchus hookeri. Taxonomy (NCBI): domain Eukaryota; kingdom Metazoa; phylum Arthropoda; class Insecta; order Phasmatodea; family Phasmatidae; genus Clitarchus; species Clitarchus hookeri. The sequence continues at coordinate 74,155 of NQII01003216.1, forward strand.
CTCAGTCTTCTATGGGATTCAGGTCGAGTGGCCGAGGAGGTGTGCTAATGACTTTGGGACAGTTATACGAAAGCCAGCTGACAATGTACGACTTGTGTTTTGGGTCATTATCTTGGTAGAACTTAAACGTGTTCCTAATGCCCAGTTTTTCCAACACTCTTGTGTAGGTTTGCTTTCAGGATGTTGAGATAGTCTTCCTTTGTCATTGTTCCATCGACACGCACAGCCTCTCCAACACCTACTGAAGAAATACAGCCCCAGATAATAATACTACCTCCACCGTGTTTCACAGTAGGTTGTACGTTCCCAGGTGTTAGCTCCTCATTTGGCTTGCGCCATACCGTTACCCGGCCATCAGAACCAAAAACATTCATTTTCGTCTCATCAGTAAGAATCGCATCATTCCACCAGCTTTCATCTTTGTCAGCGGTTTCTTGTGCGAACTTACGTCGTTTTATTCTATTCGTCTAATTAATNCATTCCACCAGCTTTCATCTTTGTCAGCGGTTTCTTGTGCGAACTTACGTCGTTTTATTCTATTCGTCTAATTAATAAAAGGATTTTTCTAGGTACCGTGTCATTATATCCTGCTCTTTTGTTCAACTCGGTTAAATGGTAGCCGAGATATGACAAAACAGCGTAGATTATTTAATGGCCGCTATATTGAAAGTAAACACCCGGCGTGGTCGAAAAAACTATACAAGTTGAATGCCACTCCTAATTACTACATGTCTACCGAATTCGGTAAAATTCNGGGGGGGGGGGCATAAACACACAAAGAGACACGCGCGCGCACACACACAGACACGCAGCAAGTAAAATGATTTCGTAAGCCTTTCTTTCCTTCGGAAATTAAGCTGAAAATGGCGAGGCAATGTTATATACTTCGTGGAATGACGCCCATCGGCAGTCAATATGGCGGAGCTACTGCCCGACTGAAGGAAAGTTCGTACACCGCAAGGCAAAAAATAGCTGATTATTTAAGGGTAGGCCGGTGGGTCCTGAAAACAGCCCTATTTCAAGCAACACCTCGGTTACTGCCGTACTCTCGTGGCGTAAGTCGCCGCACGACAGTAAGCTCACGCCCAAGGAACACACGAGGAGAGAGTTGCAACTCAGGAGTGTAACCAGGGAACATTATCTTGTTCAGATGTTTGCCGAAGGCGGCCATGCTGTACTGCCACCGTTACAACACAGAAAAACTACAAATGTTCACTTTGTTGTATTGACGGAAAAGACTCATGAAGTCGCCATCCTGTATTTTTTTTAATTTCAATACCGGCCTACATTTTCTTGGGAAATTGATTGACTGCTTCGTTTATCAACAGTTAATTCATACCTCAAATGTATTTGAGAGAATATGAATCATAATAGGGGAGACGAAACATTACTTTATGAACAGTTTCGTGCAAATATTGATGGAAATGCGCGTAGTATTAAATTCGAAAGCCGCGTAAGACGAAGAATACTGCGCTACCACCATCAGAAATGAAAATATTTGATCAAGCACGTGTTTACGTAATATCTAAAGAGAAAAGCAACGTGATCGCTTATTGTATATTAACGCGACGCGCAGGTAGTAAATATTATTTTTAAATAAGCAATATATATATATATATATACTCTGAAGAGCCAAAAAAACTGGCACACCTGCCTAATATCGTGTAGGGTCCCTCCGAGCACGCAGAAGTGCCGCAAGACGACGTGGCATGGACTCGACTAATGTCTGAAGGTATGCAGGAGGCAATTCACACCACGAATACTGCAGGGAAGTCCACAAATCTAATCTGCGCCAATTTGAGAAAGGATTGCACGCCTATCACGTTGAATGTTTCTCGTCTGTCGTCGTTTGTCCCGTTCTTTCACCATCTTTTTCCGGTCCGAAGCGATGTCGAAGATGCGATGTTTTTACCGGATTCCCGATATTTCACGGTACACTCGTGAAATGGTCGTGCGCGAACATCCAAATGTTATCGCTACCCCGGAGATGCTATGTGTCCCATCTCTCGTGCGCCGACTATAACACCACGTTCAAACTCACTTGAATCTTGATAACCTGCAATTGTAGCAGTAGTAACCGATCTAGCTGCTGACCGCATCGCGTTGCTCTGATTGGTTCCATACCTCTGTTATTTGCATACGCACGCCTATACCAGTTTTTTTTGCTNCCGCATCGCGTTACTCTGATTGGTTCCATACCTCTGTTATTTGCATGCGCACGCCTATACCAGTTTTTTTGGCTCATCAGTGTGTATATATATTTTTTAATGCCGGAGTTGTGAGAACGCGTAACCTCGACTTCGGCTATCCTCGGCGAGGGTTCGGTCTTCCCTGTTCGAGCTGCGAGGACCTGCTCACGCTTTTTATTTGCGCTCGAACCGACCCGTCGATTGGCCACACTTGATTGGCCAGACACCGCGAAGCCAGTCACATCAGCCACGCAGTCACCCGACTTGACTGTCTGTCGCCCGCCACGACGTTGGCCGAATTTTAAACGTGATCTTCTTCCTGCTCCGGTCCTTCCAACCACGGGGGGCGTAAACAGCTTCGTTTTGCCTGTCTGTTCGTGTTAGTAGTCTCTTGTGCGACTACTCGTGTCTCGAAAGAGCGCGTGTGTCGTTGACTTCGAGCAGCCTTGTGCACCAACAGGCAAAAGCGACAAAAGACCCATGGCAATTTTTCAAAAACCAAAGCTTAGGGGTGATATTTAAAACGTACTGAAAACTAAAACTAAACGCCTTTCATACAATTTCTTTATATNAAACCAAAGCTTAGGGGTGATATTTAAAACGTACTGAAAACTAAAACTAAACGCCTTTCATACAATTTCTTTATATACTTTGGTTAATATTGTATTTCGTGTATTTGTATACGGTGAGCATGTGCCGTTCAAAACTGACGCAAATAAAACAAACATATTTATCGTGTCTTACGTTATTTACACGAAAATAACCTTACTTATCGGTAGAAACAGTAAAACTAATTTTTGTAAGTAATAGTTTCCAAAATAATGCGTGTTCAACAATCATATATGCTGTGTACTGTAGGGATAATTTATGAAATTTGAAAGAAACTTATCACAGACTTCGCTTATTGCGTATTAAGTCTTGATTTATCACGTTAAAAGGTTGTTTTTCATTACGTGCTATTTTCTATGCACAACTAGAACTTGCTCGTTAAAGAGTACCTAGGACGCATTTCATGTTGGTCGGCTGAAACATTTGTCATAAAGAAGTGTAGGTACAACTAAGAGCATCTTGCACTTTATTTCCTCTTATTGCAATGGTATTGCAAAGTCCCGAAACAAACCCCTTTCCACCAACAACATTAAAATAGGGCTTTAGCTCACAAAATGAGATAAAACTGATGTTTGTCCATGTTATTTTGAATTTATCTGTCGCAAGTAGGCCCTAGAAAAGTTTTTGTTGGGGTGTCGGGTAGTGAAAGGAGGGGAGGGTGGTAAGGGGTGGGGGATAACTTGAAAGGTTGAGGCTAGAGATCTAAAGTTTTCGAAATGTTAAATTCAGGAATCTTTTTACGTGGGTGTCCAGAAAATACTACAAAGTCGGTATAATTGTTTTAAGTAATCAGCAAGCACGAATAACGAGTTAACAGCACAAACTAAAGATGAGGTGTGCCGATTTTCGTATTCTGCGTATCTTCTCAATATTGGCACAAGAACCGCCAAAAACAGTTGTCAGATTCTCGTGTGTCAGTAATCACGTGATGTTTGTTTACATTCGGTTTTGACCTAAAACTCGCCGCTTTTACGTAACTCGCCAACATAGTGGTTGCTTCGTAACGTAGTCAAAGGTGGTGTACTAGCATTTATCAAAGCACTTATTCCAGTGCACAGCTTGCTAAAGCACTTATTCCAGTGCACAGCTTGCTAAAGCACTTATTCCAGTGCACAGCTTGCTAAAGCACTTATTCCAGTGCACAGCTTGCTAAAGCACTTATTCCAGTGCACAGCTTGCTAAAGCACTTATTCCAGTGCACAGCTTGCTAAAGCACTTATTCCAGTGCTCAGCTTGCTAAAGCACTTATTCCAGTGCTCAGCTTGCTAAAGCACTTATTCCAGTGCACAGCTTGCTAACCCTAGTCAAAGCCATGTGGCTGTGTAGGAAGAAAAGCAGTTCAGTGTTGGGACATAGAGAGGGTTACCGTGCAGCTGGCATGTGCATTATACAGCATAGTCCCTCTTCACCAGGAACCCTGGTGACGTCACGACGATGGGGACAGTGGTGCGGCGCCTATGCGGTGGTTTCTCGTTGCCTTCCGCAGCACGGAGGCTAATCAAACCCACCGATCTCTTGAAGAATTACAATAGTTGATGCCGGGTATCTAACCCAGATCCCCGGATAGGACTCAGAAACGCTACACATTACACCACGGATGCCGTCAACAAGTATTAAAATAAATTGAAATTTGATTTATTATGAAATCACTTGATTAAACGTTTAGGCCGTCGATTTATTTTGGAAGCGTATGTACCAACTTCCGGGAAAATGGCAACCGTGTAATCAGTAAGCCTTTGAACAGTTCGAAATTGTTGGTATTATTATTTAAAAAAAAAAAATCCTTAATTCTTTATGAATACAATATATGGTTAGTATAATCTCGCTCTCAGAGTAATTTCATTGAATACAATATAGAGTTACTACTAATGTCTGTTTAGAGTACTTTCACTAATGTTTAGACGTCTCATTTTCGTGACGTTTTGTAACATTCTCAAATCTGAAGAGTAGACATAAGTAGAGGGATTATGGGGAGTTTCGCACATCGGGAACTGGGACCGGAGCCTCGGAGCTATTTGTGCTCTGTCATTCCTGTCGGCCGGTGGCCATCTTGAATCCAGGTGACCTTTAACCTGGAAAACCCAGAAATACAAAAATTTATAAAAATATTATATTTAAAAAATGTAAAAAAAAATTTTTAAAAAGTATTTTTAAAAAATCTTAATTTTCTGGGGGACCCCCAAATACAATATACATGATGTGTTTCATCGCCTGCCATTAAGTTCCGATCCAGTAGTAACAAGTACTTCTTCAGCTTTGCAGGCAAAGAAAGAACCATTGTCATTTGAGGTCCGACAACTGTTGCGAGGACAAACAATTTTACGTGGAGCCCAGCACCCAATTCTGGTGATGAGGTGCAGGAGAGGGAAGAGGAGGAAAAAGGNTGAGGTGCAGGAGAGGGAAGAGGAGGGAAAAAGGAGAGGACGAGAGGAGTAACTTTACTCCTGATAATAAAGATTTCGATTAATTCTACCTGAACAAAATATAACTTGTTTTCACCTGTGGAAAATACATCGTATAATAACATACAATTGTCGATGTATTAATTAATTTTTATATTTTATTCCCTTTATTGATATTGTGGGCATGCAACATCACAATTACAGTTACAGTTAGATATAATGCGAAAATTACATTTTCCTGTACACCAAGTTCAACTGTATGCATTCTAAACGAAAATCATCTATTCCCGCAAGATTTGGCCTCTGTCCCACTGTGTGTCGGCGACTTGGCTCATCGTGACCATAAGCGATAATCCTATATTTTTATAGCACGTTAATAAAGAGGAAAGTATGATTTGTGTCTAAAGACAACTTTGAAGTTTCTGTATAGAAAATTAAGCAGCTAAAATTATTATGAAAATGCCAGTTTATTTTTATGCCCGTAAAAATAATTATTTCAGTTGAAATGAGAACTTTAAACTTGTGTTTGTGCAGAAAATGTTTAACATGCTTTTCGTGTTTCGGTACCAATACAAAAATATCCAACCGTTTTTTTAATCACGCATTTTATGCCATGATCGCCAGCCAGGTGGAGCCCTTAAGGGGAACCTCCCCTCGCCGTATTGAATTCTTGGTTTTCCTAGCTTGTTTATGTTAAAAAAAAAATCCCGATAGTCCGAAAGAGCCCTTACACCCAACTAACTATTGCCCGCGCACATCAGTACAGTTATAGGTACTGAACTATGAACTAGTATTTATACCACAATGCTGAGATTGCCAAATTGTGACTTAATTATGAGTTCGTAGGTCTCTTTTCTTGTCTGCACTGCAGTGTAAGTTCAATACCTAGTTGTGTATAGGCGTACTTATGGAATTCTGTTTTTTTTTAAACAGAAGGTTGAAAAACCAAGAGTCCAATTTGGCGGTGGAGGGTTCCCCTTAATATAAAATCCTTTGTAATTATTTATGCGATTTTTTTTTGCAATATTAATGTATTTTATTATTTTCGGGGAGTGAACTCATCTCGAGTTCATATGCATCTCGAGTATATAGGATTTATACAGAATTGCCTGGTTAAAAGGTAAAGTAAGAAAGAATTCTGCACGCAGTGTTACTATCGATTAATATTTGCGTGATTATGTGCAGGTAAAATATTATCATAAGCTTGTCTGTTTTGTGGGAGGGGTGTAGCCATCTTTAGCCTCCTCTAACACGTGGATGTGGTCTTGCACCTCGGACTGTCGCAGTTACAAAGCCTGGTGCCTGGCTGCCTCTGCGCGCGAGCTGCAGATAGGCTGCTGTTCGCTGCCGATGGACAGTGCTTCTCACGTGTGCCCCAGGCAGCAAGGCCGCTCACGTGAACGACTGCTAGGCTTCACCGCTGCACTGCCACAGTCTGTCTGTTCAAGGGTTCTGCGCACTTTTTTGGATCTACCATTTGAATAATCACCCCATGTATGACGTGTTTGTATGCTTCCTAGACATGTTATGCTTTACAAGAGTTGTATACTTGTGTAAACGTAAAAGTGCCGTATTATTTGTTAACATGAACTTCTAACGTATATTCTGTCTATAAATGATCATATTTCATTCATAATTAATGTAACACGGGGAGAAAATAGGTGTGTTGGTAAAGCCTGGTAAGAAATAGATCTCATGCAAAATATTACTGCACCGAATGCGCACGGATGTGGTGCGTTGTCCCTTTGGTGTAATTTTATAGACTAGTTAAGTTTTATCTGTATGAGGCGGAGGGATATCCTGGAAGTAGAACTTCAGCAGGGCCGCAGGAAAGTTGGGAGTAACCGGGAATGGACCGTTACGTTGCGGCCACGACTACGCACGCTACGGCCATATCTCAGTTGGCCTATAAGGCGCTCTGTCACATCCGCCACGTTCTTCCACACTGCTATGTGAAGTTATTTCAGACGGTGGGGTGGGTAGATTAAATATTTCTAAGGCATCGTATTTAATTATGTCTTTTTTTTAATTGCACCTAGTTTGTGAACGCGTGTGATAGTTTTGGCCATAATAAGTGTTTACCTGTAAAAAGGGGTTTTAAAATTTGAATCAAGGTATGGGGTAGTTTACTACTATTATTTCAAGTGCCTGAGAATATTTGCGCTCACAAATGCTGCTAAAATCTTTCACGTGTTTTTTTTCATCGTGTACTGTGTTTATTTACCGAGAAAGGGCGCATCGTCCCAAGTCGAGAGTGCCAGGCCGCACGGAAGTGCCCTCTTGCCGGGTGATGCGAAAGAGAACTCTCTGCAGGAGAGCCATCTTTGAATTGAGACGCTGCTTAGTTGGCTGTGATGGACGCGTCGCGGAGTGTTCGACACTCGGGCGATATTTTCGAAACGTCGCTGAGGACGGGTATGCGCAGTAGACCCGCGTGCGGGCGTCGCCTCTCGCCATGTCGTATTGGCTAATTAATGCTTGATTTATGCCTCCATTGCAAAACGTAGCTCTCGGCGTGGCCGTCAGCGCAGCGGACATAGCCAGTGACGGACGTGGAGGAGCTTCCAGTGTGGTCGCTGCAAGCTCCGCCGTACCAATCCATGACCGTGCTTGCTTTGTTTTTAAACGTGAAAATCCCGAAAGTACGTCTATGGCGAACAAGCTGTTGACTTTACAGTGCAGTACATTGCGTACATAAAAAAAAAATTTAACTACGAACTCATAATTATATCACACTAGCGAACCGGCCCGGCTTAGCCTGGTGACAATTTAGTTTTTACAGCGATGCTTTGGAAGACGAAAATGGTTACTGTGAGTCACCCTTAAAAGATGAACATACGCTATCGCGGAGTTTTCTGTAGATCTTTTTGAGAGCTACAATTCTGTAGTACATTAAGTTGATGTATCTCTTATGGTTTAGTCAGCGCAAGCCATGTAAGCGCCCTAAAAGCGGGGTTTTATGACTTGATTACAATCGGTTCGACATTTCTCTACTATCCTTACATTAAATATAAATGTATTATACACCAAAACCTTCCTCAAGAAATTCTCTAAGTGATTTTGAAAACCGCATCAAAATGCATAAAGTAGTTTAGAAGTACTAAGCGAATACACAGGCAGGCGTGGATAAGCTACTTTGTTTTATACTATTTAGAGATTATCAATCCTACCAAAATTTGGCAGAATCGATATTGTGACACACAGTCCAGTTTTTTTTTTGCCTGTACGGCGGGGTAAGGTCGACAGCTAGTTCGGTATAGACGTACTTTCAGAATTTGTTTTTCCTTTAAACACTTTAATAATCAAGGAAAACAAAGNCCATAGGTTTTAAATACTGCCACTCGCACGCAGCTCGTGACGGCCAATGCGAGTGTGGGCATGTGCGGCGGGCTACAGTCTGTCTGTTCAAGGGTTCTGCGCATTTTTTGGATCTACCATTTGAATAATCACCCCATGTATGACGTGTTTGTTTGCTTCCTAGACATGTTATGCTTTACAAGAGTTTTATACTTGTGTAAACGTAAAAGTGCCGTATTATTTGTTAACATGAACTTCTAACGTATATTCTGTCTATAAATGATCATATTTCATTCATAATTAATGTAACACGGGGAGAAAATAGGTGTGTTGGTAAAGCCTGGTAAGAAATAGATCTCGTGCAAAATATTACTGCACCGAATGCGCACGGATGTGGTGCGTTGTCCCTTTGGTGTAATTTTATAGACTAGTTAAGCTTTATCTGTATGAGGCGGAGGGATATCCTGGAAGTAGAACTTCAGCAGGGCCGCAGGAAAGTTGGGAGTAACCGGGAATGGGCCGTTACGTTGCGGCCACGACTACGCACGCTACGGCCATATCTCAGTTGGCCTATAAGGCGCTCTGTCACATCCGCCACGTTCTTCCACGCTGTTATGTGAAGTTATTTCAGACGGTGGGGTGAGTAGATTAAATATTTCTAAGGCATCGTATTTAATTATGTCTTTTTTTAAATTGCACCTAGTTTGTGAACGCGTGTGTGAGTTTTGGCCATAATAAGTGTTTACCTGTAAAAAGGGGTTTTAAAATTTGAATCAAGGTAGAGGGTAGTTTATTAATATTATTTTAAGTGCCCGAGAATGTGTTTGCGCTCACAAATGCTGCTAAAATCTTTCACGTGTTTTTTTTCATCGTGTACTGTGTTTATTTACTGAGAAAGGGCGCATCGTCCCAAGTCGAGAGTGCCAGGCCGCACGGAAGTGCCCTCTTGCCGGGTGATGCGAAAGAGAACTCTCTGCAGGAGAGCCATCTTTGAATTGAGACGCTGCTTAGTTGGCTGTGATGGACGCGTCGCGGAGTGTTCGACACTCGGGCGATATTTTCGAAACGTCGCTGAGGACGGGTATGCGCAGTAGACCCGCGTGCGGGCGTCGCCTCTCGCCATGTCGTATTGGCTAATTAATGCTTGATTTATGCCTCCATTGCAAAACGTAGCTCTCGGCGTGGCCGTCAGCGCAGCGGACATAGCCAGTGACGGACGTGGAGGAGCTTCCAGTGTGGTCGCTGCAAGCTCCGCCGTACCAATCCATGACCGTGCTTGCTTTGTTTTTAAACGTGGAAATCCCGAAAGTACGTCTATGGCGAACTAGCTGTTGACTTTATAGGAAAGTACATTGTGTACATAAAAAAAAATTTAATTACGAACTCATAATTATATCACACTAGCGAACCGGCCCGGCTTCGCCCGGCAACATTTTAGTTTTTACAGCGATACTATGAAAGACGAAAATGGTTACTGTGGGTCATCCTTAAAAGATAAACATATGCTATCCCGGAGTTTTCTGTAAACCTTTTTGAGAGCTACAATTCTGTAGTACATTAAGTTGATTTATCTCTTATGGTTTAGTCAGCGCAAGCCATGTAAGCGCCCTAAAAGCGGGGTTTTGTGAATTGATTACAAACGGTTCGGCATTTCTCTACTACCCTTACATTAAATATAAATGTATTATACACCAAAACCTTCCTCAAGAAATTCTCTAAGTGATGTTGAAAACCGCATCAAAATCCATCAAGTAGTTTAGAAGTACAAAGCGAATACACAGACAGACGTGGATAAGCGACTTTTTAAAATACTATTTAGAGATTATCAACCCTACCAAAATTTGGCAGAATCTATATTGTGACACACAATCCAGTTTTTTTTTTGCCTTAACGGCGGAGTAAGGTCGACAGCTATAGACGTACTTTCAGAATTTGTTTTTCCTTTAAACACTTTAATAATTAAGGAAAACAAAGAATGCAATATGGCGCTTGGAGTTACACCTCAAGCCGCCGTTATGACCTTAATGGAGCTTCAATTGAAAGCACTGCGTTTGTGCGTGACGGATGTCTGAGGGGGCGTACCGTTCCGACCGCGTCTTTTCTTCTTTTTTTTTTGTGCAAGGCCTTGCGGAATTATATGCCGTTACGCCATTCGTTCTCTAAATTTGATTTCCCAGGGTTTAGCAAGCCTTGAAATCTGTTAACTTCATTACGCAATAAGCGTGCTGTGTTGTGAATGGGTAAATTGCCAAGTTCGTCGTCGGCAGAATTGTCAATAACCTATTGTTCTACGAAATTAAAGTTAATTGAACTGTTAGTAATAAATGTGCGCTATCGTGATTTTCATTCGACACGGAACGCATAGATCGTTTCGTGTCTTTTTGTGGTAAGACACAATGTAAAAACATGCCTTAAAACTAAAATACTTAACCGACACCAGAATATTTGTAGAAAGGAAAAATTGCCGAACTCGCAAACATGGACAAAATTAATTTGGTTGATGTTTTAGAGGATATTTGATATTTAGTAACGCGGAATACCGAAGTGATAACATAATGTAAAAGAAGTATGCGAGTTCCTCGTCGTGAGAAAACTTTGCATGCATAAGTTGTAAACCAATGGTTTACTTGCAGCAAAAATACTTTCGATGAAACACGCTTTACCATGTGATTTTGCAACACACATACTGATATTACAAACATCAGTTTATTTAGTAAAGTTTCTCACAATCTATACAAACAAAACGAAAAGTCGTGACACATAAGCCCACCACTCGTGAAATCACACATATTAAGTTAATTAAATAACGTTTCATTCATTACCCAAAATGTACACTGTAAAACATAGTTTATACTTTTACAAGATAAATTCTTGAAAACCCATTTGTCAAGAAAACGTTTTTTTGTAGAACTTCAAAAAGTTTTCTTGTAATAAACTACGAAACACAACATAATTGAGACGCGGAAATAAAATTATTTTCAGTTTTTGTTCTGGAAAACAAATGTATTGAATAAATGATAGGGAAGAGAAAGAAAATTATTTGTAAATATAATTCACTTAAAAAAAATTACTTTTTGTAAGCACAAGGACTCAAACCCGCGTCTCTTGCGTTACTATCCCGCACCTTTAACCACACAACCAACTTAATTTACGAAATACGCATATAATTTTTGTAGTGCATGCAGTGAAGTTCTTAATATCAAGAACAACATAATTTCACGTCTTGGGAAGAACTGAGATTAACGAATTAGAAAACTGCTGCATTTCATAGCGCCATTAGATTTGTGCTGCTGTCAGAGTGCACATTTGCACACTTGGCATTTTTTTTTTTTACAAACGAGTACTCATTTATTCAAGAGAAATTTTTGTGCTGTTACAAGCGAATTCTCAGTAAAAATTACAAAATTGTTTTACAGTGTGCTTTGTTGCCTTTGTAATAATTCAGAAAGCAGACTTCAGGAAGTAAGGTACATATAATGTGAATCACTGTGGTGCTTCTTTGTTTATTGCTATGACGTCAAGGAGGAACCGCTGGATAAGAAAATGGCGCATATGACATGTACACTGAAGAGCCAAAAAAACTGGTACACCTGCATAATATCGTGTAGGGCCCCCCGAGCACGCACAAGTGCCGCAAGACGACGTGGCATGGACTCGACTAATGTCTGAAGGTATGCAGGAGGCAATTCACACCATGAATCTTGCAGGGCAGTCCACAAATCCAATCTGCGCCAATGTGAGAAAGGGTTGCACGTCTGTCACGTTTAATGATTCTCGTCAGTCGTCGTTTGTCCCGTTCTTTCACGATCTTTTTCCGGCCTCAGCGATGTCGAAGATGTGATGTTTTACCGGATTCCCGATATTCGCGGTACACTCGTGAAATGGTCGTACGCGAACATCCAAATGTTATCGCTACCTCGGAGATGCTATGCACCATCTCTCGTGCGCCGACTATAACACCACGTTCAAACTCACTTAAATCTTGATAACCTGCCCATTGTAGCAGCAGTAACCGATCTAGCTGCCGACCGCATCGCGTTACTCTGATTGGTTGCATACCTCTGTTATTTGTATACGCACGCTTTTACCAGTTTTTTTTTTACTCTTCAGTGTATTTAGAATTGTTAGTTCGATACTTACATTTTTTTAAATATTTATGCTTTGATTTGACTGTAATTTTTGGCGCTGAAAATATTACACCCAACACACAGGATAGTTTTGAATGAGGCTATTATGCCGATAATGTTTGGCGTTGTGGTGGCATACCCGACCGGCTTTTGGAAAGCGGGTTTGATTGTCATAGCATAGATGGTTTTTCCCCATACGCGAAAGTCGACTTTGAACTTCGCCCTCCTAGTTCAGATATGTTTCTAAGTAGGGGAAGGGGGGCGTGTATTTGTACGAAAAAAAATATATCAGTGACGTTACAGAATAAATACGTATACAGAAGCGAAATAGTGTGGCAGTTGCTTTGACGTAAGCGAACTCTGCTCTTATTGGCGCGCGAAGCTGTGGAAATGAGGCCTCGAGTCTGATTTATTGCACGTTACGGAGTATAGTATTGGTCGGGCTGTCGTGTGGCGAGTTATGCTGGATTTACAATACCACGACGAACATGCTCCGACAATCGGACACGACATGTCCATCCGACAATGTCGGCCACCAAAATGTGTTCAGTGTTTACAATACTCCGACAGTTCCCATCCGACAAGCGTATCGTAGCTGTCAGCAAATCTTAAAATGGCCAGTAATGTGCTCGACTTCTTGTTGGAATGCATATAAATCACAACGTATTGTACACTATTTTGTTGTGAAAACAGTCGAAAGCTATCTAAATGTACTATCTACATCATTATTTACTTCCGTCACATCAACAACCAGGCATCTTTCGTCTACGCAATAATCAGTATATACCTGTAACATATTTTTAGAGTAAAATTTCCCACGGCAGTGAAATATGCACGACATTTCGTTTTGTAAGGTTGTGTTTATTATGTTATTATTTATACTGCCCAGCGAGTCCGACTACGACAAAAGTAGAAATAGAATCTACTTTTGTCGGCCGGTCGGAGCCGTGATTTTGTCGGGGTGACCTTGCTTCTGGTCCGCTGTTGAAATATTTACTTTGGAGTTAGGGCTGTGATGTCGGAGTGTCGTGGCATTGTAAATCCAGCATTAGTCTCTGGGAGCTGGCAGGTGAACGATGTTCCGCCATATTGCCGGCAAGAGTGGCCATTTTGCTAGTATGCATGGCTGGAGTTCGCATTACACGCCACCATTTCACATCTGTACTCTTTCCCGCCTGGCGCTTGTAAGGCGTTGTAGTATGTTCGAAAAGAATATACATTACAGACGAGGGCTGTCGAGTACCTTCAAGACGTCGCGAATATTAGAAACGCCATTTCCGAGTTCTCCAAAAAATGGCTGAAAATGGCATTTTCAAAGCGCTGAATCTCAAGATATACGCGTCAGATACGTACTAAACTACTCAAGGGTCCTGCATTGAACCTGCCTGCAGACTTTCCACCAATAAAATGGTAGGGTCACCGCTGAAAGTCCCATAGGTACACACAGAGCGACGAGAACACTGCACGCCAGTTCAGAGCCTTGCGCTTAGCGGCGATGGCGTACTTGATGCGCGTGGCAGCGTCGCCCTTATCGCTCCCGCGCTCCTCGGCCTCGAGCGCGGAAAAATGTTCTTGATGCGTGGTGACGTGCTTATCACGTCATGATCTGTGCAATAGCGTGGTGCTTCCCACATGTTCCGCTCTGCGATTTTTGTGAGTTTCGAAGTGCCAGTTTATAAATGCGCCTTGCTCCCGATGATTCACAGAATGCGTGACGAGACCGGGAAACTCAAGTCATCCGCCGTAGTGATCGTGTCGCGATAGGCCTCGCATGTCCCAGTTTCCGCGTCCTCCAGTCGGCGGAGAGAGNAATTATATGCCGTTACGCCATTCGTTCTCTAAATTTGATTTCCCAGGGTTTAGCAAGCCTTGAAATCTGTTAACTGCATTACGCAATAAGCGTGCTGTGTTGTGAATGGGTAAATTGCCAATTTCGTCGTCGGCAGAATTGTCAATAACCTATTGTTCTACGAAATTAAAGTTAATTGAACAGTTAGTAATAAATGTGCGCTATCGTGATTTTCATTCGACATGGAACGCATAGATCGTTTCGTGTCTTTTTGTGGTAAGACACAATGTAAAAACATGCCTTAAAACTAAAATACTTAACCGACACCAGAATATTTGTAGAAAGGAAAAATTGCCGAACTCGCAAACATGGACAAAATTAATTTGGTTGATGTTTTAGAGGATATTTGATATTTAGTAACGCGGAATACCGAAGTGATAACATAATGTAAAAGAAGTATGCGAGTTCCTCGTCGTGAGAAAACTTTGCATGCATAAGTTGTAAACCAATGGTTTACTTGCAGCAAAAATACTTTCGATGAAACACGCTTTACCATGTGATTTTGCAACACACATACTGATATTACAAACATCAGTTTATTTAGTAAAGTTTCTCACAATCTATACAAACAAAACGAAAAGTCGTGACACATAAGCCCACCACTCGTGAAATCACACACATTAAGTTAATTAAACAACGTTTCATTAATTACCCAAAATGTACACTGTAAAACATAGTTTGTACTTTTACAAGAAAAATTCTTGAAAACCCATTTGTCAAGAAAACGTTTTTTTGTAGAACTTCAAAAAGTTTTCTTGTAAAAAACTACGAAACACAACATAATTGAGACGCGGAAATAAAATTATTTTCAGTTTTTGTTCTGGAAAACAAATGTATTGAATAAATGATAGGGAAGAGAAAGAAAATTATTTGTAAATATAATTCACTTAAAAAAAATTACTTTTTGGTAAGCACAAGGACTCAAACCCGCGTCTCTTGTGTTACTATCCCGCACCTTTAACCACACAACCAACTTAATTTACGAAATACGCATATAATTTTTGTAGTGCATGCAGTCAGGTTCTGAATATCAAGAACAACATAATTCCACGCCTTGGGAAGAACTGAGATTAACGAATTAGAGAACTGCTGCACTTCATAGCGCCATTAGATTTGTGCTGCTGTTAGATTGCACATTTGCACACTTGGCATTTTTTTTTACAAACGAGTACTCGCTTATTCAAGAGAAATTTTTGTGCTGTTACAAACGAATTCTCAGTAAAAATTACAAAATTGTTTTACAGTGTGCGCTGTTGCCTTTGTAATAATTCAGAAAGCAGACTTCAGGTAGTAAGGTACGTATAATGTGAATCACTGTGGTGCTTCTTTGTTTATTGCTATGACGTCAAGGAGGAACCGCTGGATAAGAAAATGGCGCATATGGCATGTACACTGAAGAGCCAAAAAAACTGGTACACCTTCCCAACATCGTGCAGGGCCCCGCGAGCACGCAGAAGTGCCGCAAGACGACGTGGCATGGACTCGACTAATGTCTGAAGGTATGCAGGAGGCAATTCACACCATGAATCCTGGAGGGCAGTCCACAAATCCAATCTGCGCCAGTTGGAGAAAGGGTTGCACGTCCGTCACGTTTAATGATTCTCGTCAGTCGTCGTTTGTCCCGTTCTTTCACGATCTTTTTCCGGCCTCAGCGATGTCGAAGATGTGATGTTTTACCGGATTCCCGATATTTCACGGTACACTCGTGAAATGGTCGTACGCGAACATCCAAATGTTATCGCTACCTCGGAGATGCTATGTCCCATCTCTCGTGCGCCGACTATAACACCACGTTCAAACTCACTTAATCTTGATGACCTGCCATTGTAGCAGCAGTAACCGATCTAGCTGCCGACCGCATCGCGTTACTCTGATTGGTTCCATACCTCTGTTATTTGCATACGCACACTTATACCAGTTTTTTTTGCTCTTCAGTGTATTTAGAATTGTTAGTTCGATACTTACATTTTTAAAATATTTATGCTTTGATTTGACTGTAATTTTTGGCACTGGAAATATTACACCCAACACACAGGATCGTTTTGAATGAGGCCATTATGCGGATAATGTTTGGCGATGTGGTGGCATACCCGACCGGCTTTTGGAAAGTCGCAGGTTTGTTTGTCATATCATAGATGGTTTTTCCCATACGGTTCACCACCATTCTAGGCTGGGACAACACTCCTTCACCTTATTCTCTTTTTTTGTGCCCATTAAATTAAATTTACATCTAGCACAAGAGTATGCAAAGGAAAATAAATATTGAGAGTACACTTCATTCATGATATTTTTTTTTTGAGTCCCTTTCTGACAGTGTGGTTGCTAGAATTATTTATGAGACACCTTTTGTGTTCTAATGCCAACTCTACCTCAACATTAGTTGCCTTTCAACTTGTTTCTTAATTTGTGACGTCCGTTTCTTCTCTTTTTGCAAGAATTGTGATAGTCAAAGAATCTCGTATTAAATTTAAATATTTGTGTATTCTTAAAAAAGTGAATTTGTCTTCTAAAGCGAACAGTGGCGCTGGCGGATCATTTAAAAATGTCTGACTTGTCATTTGTTAAGCATTTATCTTTCCTGAGGGCTATGATTGTGTTCCTGAAACCACACCTAATATTTTCCCCCTTACCTGGTGAAA
Source organism: Clitarchus hookeri (assembly GCA_002778355.1). Taxonomy (NCBI): domain Eukaryota; kingdom Metazoa; phylum Arthropoda; class Insecta; order Phasmatodea; family Phasmatidae; genus Clitarchus; species Clitarchus hookeri. The sequence goes on from NQII01003216.1 coordinate 91,267, forward strand.
GCGTATGCAGTGACGTTCATTGAAACTAACACAGCGATGAGTAATTTTTTCCGGTGGTTGACTGGCAAATAGAGCTGTGTGATGTGGCGATATATCGATCACGAAACATGTATGAAATATCACAACTGCGATGTGTGAACCATATGCGAGTGTATGTAGAGCAATATATCGCACATCGTGATATTAACGATATGTGGTATTGGCAGTATGCGATATTGTTTATATGCGACATTTGCGACATCAGTATGACCTTTATTTGCAATGCCTATATTTACGATATAATATAAGCGATATGTCGCAATATATTTTCAGTAATCTCTGGAAGCGATGTACAGTACCGATATCGATATGTTCAGCAGATTTCGAAATGTATTGCACGTTACGGAATATACGTATTGGTCGGGCTGTCGTGTGGCGAGTTAGTCTCTGGGAGCTGGTAGGTGAACGATGTTCCGCCATATTGCCGGCAAGAGTGGCCATTTTGCTAGCATGCATGGCTGCAGTTCGCATTACACGCCGTCTTTTAACCTCTGCACTCTTTCCCGCCTGGCGCTTGTACGGCGTTGTAGTGTGTTCGATAAGAATATACATTACAGCCGAGGGCTGTCGAGCACTTTCAAGACGTCGCTAATATTAGAAACACCATTTCCGAGTTCTCCAAAAAATGGCTGATAATGGCATTTTCAAACGCTGTTTCTCAAGAGATACGCGTCAGATACGTACAAAACTATTCAAGGGCGCTGCTTTGAACCTGCCTACAGACTTTTCACCAATAAAATTGTAGGGTCACCGCTGATAGGTGCACGCAGAGCGACGAGAACACTGCACGTCAGTCCAGAGCCTAGTGCTTAGCGGCGACGGCGCAGTTGATGCGCGTGGCAGCGTCGCCCTTATCGCTCCCGCGCTCCTCGGCCTCGAGCGCGGAAAAATGTTCTTGATGTGTAGTGACGTGCTTATCACGTCATGATATGTGCGTTTGCGTTGTACTTCCCACATAGTTCCGCTCTGCGATTTTTGTGAGTTCGAAGCTCCAAGTTTATAAATGCGCCTTGCTCCCGATGATTCACAGAATGTGTGAAATGTGTGACGAGACCGGAAAACTTAAGTCATCCGCCGTAGTGATCGTGTCGCGATGGTCTTCGCGTGTCCCAGTTTCCGCGTCCTCCGGTCGGCGGAGAGAGCTGCGTTCGGAGGGCGGACGTGCACCGGGAAGTCCCGATCACAGGCGGGGACTTGCCGCGAGAGGAAGCGTGATGGAAGGAGAATGACAGAGGGGCAGAGAGAGAAAGCAGCGGGTCTTCGCTGGAGGCTGAGCTCCCACGCCTTGGAAATGAGATCGTCGGGTCCTCTTCGTTCTTTTTCGCCGTCGCAGCTCGGTCAGCTCTGGTACCCGCGCCGCCCTACATTCCGCCCAGGCCCTTGACGGAACGCGTCGACGCTTTTTCGAGTCCCAGGTCGTGTTGCACGCACACTCGAGATGAGGTAGGTCGATTTTCGTCTTCTGCGCTTGTCTCCGACGTTGATTCTCCCACCGCCAGTACAACTTGACAACTTTGTCACGTGGTCGGTAGCGATGGACGTGTTTGTTTACATTTGATTTCTCGATAGGCCTAACCTTTAGCACGAACAAAATATTTTTTAATAACTTGAGTGTGTTCTTGTTTGTGTTAAAACTAGATCGGAGGACGTGTGAAAACGTAGGACCTGTGAAAACGTTTTAAAGCACTTGCTTGCATAAACAGTGTTCTCGTCTCAAATCGGATCCACGCTGTTTTTGATTCTGCTGTCGGCAGAAAAGCAGCCCGATGTTGGAACGAAGAGAGAGAGAGAGAGAGAGAGAGAGAGTGGCTACTGCGCAGCTTGCATGAGCACACTGTGCCCCACTTGTCATCTGCGGTCTTGCGACGTGACCGGGGGGGTTGGCAGTGTTTTGTTTTGTTTCGCCGCGGGAAGCTCCGAGGGAATTCCAAGTTTCGCACGCGCTCTTGTGGGGGCGTGCGCGCGCGCGCGAACGTTTTGTTTGAAGAGCTAGTTCCAAGGCCGCGCCACTCCAGGCAGGAGCCCCGCCGCCCGTGAGTGGGGAGGATCCTCCAGCGCTCGTGCGAACTGACCGGGCGGCCTCGCGCTCCACGCAGCCGCAGAAGGCATCTCCGTCCGTCTGCTGTCTGCTTGGCGTCATCCTCTACGCGCGGCTCAGCTGGCAGGCGGTGAGTTCAGTCGAGAGATGAGACATTTGGCTGGCTCTTAATGTGANATCCTCTACGCGCGGCTCAGCTGGCAGGCGGTGAGTTCAGTCGAGAGATGAGACATTTGGCTGGCTCTTAATGTGGCAGGTCGCCCGGGTAGGCCGCCGAGCGCTGTGCACAGCTCCAGCAGAAAAAGCTTTATTGTGTCTGAGTGAGGTCTGCTTACGAATAGCATTTAAGAAACGTTACGCGTCTGTACACGTTCATCAGTTCCTTTTCTCTCTAAAGCGTGTTTTTGTGATAGTGGAAATGGCTCAAACAGGTGTTTTCATTGTCGTTGTTAGGTGATAACTGACGAGAGGTTTATTTCACACATAGTGCATAATTTCGATTACCACGTATTGTCGTTACGCGCAAAAACGATTGAGGAGGTAGTAGCATTGTTACCAACATTAGGTAGGAGGTAAACATTCCCGTAAAAAAAACATTTAAAAAGGAATACGGATGTCCATCAAACCTTTATTTTAATTATTACGTCATAAAATGGTAGGGTCTCCGCTGAAAGTCTCATAGATGCGCGTTGTCGACGGCAAGCCTGCCAGTTCAGTGCTTTGCGCGAAGAGGCGATGAGAGAGTTGATGCGTGTTTCTCGGTCGCCCCTAGCGCTCCCGCGCTTTTAGGCCTCAGACATGCAAGATTAGATTCCTTCAACCAGGCGGCCACCTTAACAACGAGGTCTTGAGAGCCGATGAGGGTGAAACGAGGTGAGAATGGAGCAGCACCGGAATGCAAGGGCGGGGAAAACGGGAGATCCCCGAGAAAACCCGCTGACTAGCGGCATCGTCCGGCACGATTGCCACTTGCGAAAATCCGGGGTGACCCAGCCGGGGATTGAACCTGGTTCGCCTTGGTGGGAGGCGGGCAGTCTAACCGCTTAGCCACCGCGGCCCCAGGCAGGCGGTGAGATTTTTTTAAATCACGTGCCGATGTGTGGGGACCATTCTGCCCCACAGACCGCTTATTAGTCTTCTGCGCATGTACCCAACATTGGCCTACGCCAAAGGAACACAACTGTCAAAGTCACATGGCCAGCAATGATAAACGCGCTTGTTTATTATCTTAATTTTTTAATGACAAGCAATATTATATTAATAAAATACTTTTACCTATTTGAATTTAATCGAACTGCATTACAAATTGGTTAGAGGAAGTATAGAAATATCTCGCAAGCACTTATTTACTAAACAGTGTTCTAACCTCAAATCCAATGTATGCCGTTTTCGCATGTAGTATTGGGAGAAAAGCAGTTCAATGTCGGGACACGGAGATTGGTTGTGTGCAACCAGCGAGATCGGTCTACCTCATCTTTAGTCTTATGTTCTGTCCCCAGTCGCCTTGTGATTAGGTATAGGCTGTCGACGGTCAAGTGAACTCTTTTTGAATCATACCTTTGACAAATCACCCCATGCATGACGAGTTTGGTTGGTTGCTAAACATGTCATGTTTCACAAGCATTTTACACTTGTGTTAACATAAAAGTGCGTTATTTTGGTTGAGTTTAACTTTTACTTATATTAAATATATACATTTTAATATTTTAATTTATCAATAAATACGGGGAGAAAATACGTGTGGTGGTAATGCCTGATAAGAGATAGTTATCATGCAAAACGTTATTAAACTGAGTGCGCACGAATGCTGTGTGTTGTCCCATTAGTGCGATTTCCTAGGTTAAACTTTTTTTGAATGATGCGGAGGAATAACCTGAAAGTAGAGCTTTAGTAGGGCTTCAGAAAAGTTTGAAGTAACCGTGAGTGGACTACATACGCTGTTCACGGTTAAGTGAGCACTTTTGAAAGTTCTGCTTAGGGTCTACTTTTCTCTTTATTTTGTATCCTTCCGCCAAATATAAAATTAACATTTCTATGGACCGTCTCACTTTATTCATGCGTAATTATGGAGAAACCATAGAATATTTTAGGAAAATAAATGCTTTAATAATATGTAAACCCATGATCTTGTGAGTGTAAAACATGAAACACCGACTCAGTGGTCTTACATTTACACTTTACGCTCTCAGTACAAATTCAAAGCATGGAACTATTTTTTTTACTTAACTAGGAGCCTGCATGCCAGTGTGTGCAAGGTAGCGTATATGTGGCAGTGTTTTTTTTCTTCCAAGGGCTGATTTCAAAAGCGCTCACTTGACTGGGAACAGCATTTACCTGCAAAATTCGAATTATTATCTGGAAACTGCTAGACCTCACTTTCCTGTCCCTGAAGGCTGTTCACCGTAAACTGAGCATTTGTGAAAGCCCCGCGTAAGATCTTCTTGTATTCGCATAGTGTATTCCTCCGCCATATGTAAAATTAACATTGCCGCGGTTTTGATCACTTTATTCATGCGCCGGCCAAGTGAAACTGTGGAATTATTCGGGAGGTAAATATTTTACCAATTTATTAATTCCTACGTGCATAAAGGGGAAGTGACATTTTTTCAAATGTTATTTCAAAAGTGCTCACTTTACCGTGAAAAGCCTATACTTGGTTGCATTTCGTTATTTCATTGGTTACTGGCAACTATACGACGTCATTTATCAGCGTGACCCCTTCACCAGGGATCGGCTGCCCGATTCGCCTTTACTATTGGCTAAAAGCGTCCTTGGGACTTGCCACACAAGCCGTCGGCCAATGACANTTCACCAGGGATCGGCTGCCCGATTCGCCTTTACTATTGGCTAAAAGCGTCCTTGGGACTTGCCACACAAGCCGTCGGCCAATGACAAGAAGTCAAAACGAACCTACAGCATGTTGGAAATTCGGCCTGCAGCTACATGACTCCGCATGCTGGAGAAGGCTCGGAGAGATTCCCCCCTCTCGCTGAGGAGCCGGGCGGTGAGCAGGGCACTGCTCCGGGGGCGTCCCCGAGATCACGTCAGGGGTGTGTGTAGTGCTCCGGCCGGACCACACGCTTGGTGAACTGAGTGCTAGGATCTCAGGCCTTGTGGTAGGACGTGCTCGGTGCGATCTGGTGAATCAGATCGGGGCTACGCTCGGTGCGGCCTGACGAACAGGTCGGAGCTACGGATTTGGTCAGTTTCGGTAAGCGCTGGTCGTGTCTGCGTTGAGAGGGCGTGATTCCTCTTCCCCGCCTACTGGGAGGCCGGGGAGCGGAATGGCCGTAATGGCTAAGAGCGCCCCGTTAACAAATAAGAGNCCCCTCTTGCTGAGGAGCCGGGCGGTGAGCAGGGCACTGCTCCGGGGGCGTCCCCGAGATGACGTCAGGGGTGTGTGTAGTGCTCCGGCCGGACCACACGCTTGGTGAACTGAGTGCTAGGATCTCAGGCCTTGTGGTAGGACGTGCTCGGTGCGATCTGGTGAATCAGATCGGGGCTACGCTCGGTGCGGCCTGACGAACAGGTCGGGGCTACGGATTTGGTCAGTTTCGGTAAGCGCTGGTCGTGTCTGCGTTGAGAGGGCGTGATCCCTCTTCCCCGCCTACTGGGAGGCCGGGGAGCGGAATGGCCGTAATGGCTAAGAGCGCCCCGTTAACAAATAAGAGCATGGCTCCGGCTGTGTATCATACTTATATATATGCAGCTACAAAGTAACGCTGAACTTTGCGCGTCCCAACTTACGAGATTAAGCAGTAGCGGCCGCGGTGGCCGCACGGCTGGCCTACCGTCCCTCCCAACACGGTGATCCGGGTTCGATTCCCGGCGGGGATCAACATCCAGATTTCCGCATATGAGAAATGTGGCGATCAGTCCCGTTGGCCGGTGGGTTTTCTCGGCGTGCTCCGCCCTCCGTTGCATTCCGCCGCTGCTCCGTCCCAGCGCCTCGTTCCACACCCGCACTTACGAACGGTGCACTTACGAACGGTGCACTTACGAACGGGGATACCTGGGAAGTCAGAGATATTTAGGTGGCTTCAGGAAATTTTGATAGGATTGTTAGAAATGCATTCCATAAGAAAATTAATTATTAATACCAGCACGTTTGCTGCCTTTCATCTCACGAATTGTACTATGTATTATTTTGATTTAAGTCACCTCTGTAAGATTATTTCCAGTGGGCGTGGAGGGAGCTATTTTGTTTCTTTACGTGTAAACTATTAATATACATATTTTCTTAACGTACCTAAGCATCGGTATAGTTTAAAATGTAATATTAGATGCTAGATTAAGATTTTGGTAAAATAATCAGCTAAAATAATAATAATAATAATGTAAACACTAATAGTGGTTCAATGAATTGCTATATTGTACTATGTCCTGTCTGTGTATAATGACTTTGTTTGTGGCCTTGAGATGGTTCGTAATTCCACCTCTGTGTCACTCTTTTTNATGTCCTGTCTGTGTATAATGACTTTGTTTGTGGCCTTGAGATGGTTCGTAATTCCACCTCTGTGTCACTCTTTTTTCAAGTGCCATCTTTGTAGATCCATTCTTTTTTCTTTTTTGTAGTATTTTTATAAATAATTGTTTGTATCTGCATAGAAAAGCACCCGTAAAGGAAGTGCTTTCCTTAAAAAAATAAATTCGTAATTTTCAAGGAAAAAAAAACTTTTTTTTATTTTTGTCGTATATGTTGGTCAGGTAAAAACAACAGGTTACCTGGAAATGTCAGGAAATTGTTATAAAGGCATTGCTAGCCATCCTGTGGGAGCGCTAAGAAGGTTGACCTGAGAGGATCGAATGTCTGGTCGCCTTCACGCGCAAGGCACACGGACTGACATACAGTGCTTGTCTTGTCGACTCGCATCATTAAGCTTCCTGTGACGCCTATGTCATTTCGCGGTATGTCAAATAACCTACACCGGAGTTTTCACTCTTAAAAATTAATGAGGAACACTCGCAATTGCCCTTAAAAACTAATTCGAGACGAAAATAGAAAACAGGAACTACCGTTCGGACGTGAGGAATGTCTTGAATGTTACTTGTAAACGGACATGGTTCAAAGACACTGAACAGTTTTAGAATGGCAGCTGCACGGCCGGAGCTTTGCACCATGTTTGGTGGCAAAGGCAGACGTGCGGGTCGTACCTCTAGAACTAGGACCAAGGCCGGTGAACAAGATGGTGTTTATGTTTTGGACGAAGCGCACCACAGCCATTGGCCACTTCACGAGATACTCGTGTCCTGGCAGTGTCTCTCGCCCGTGCTAGAGCGAGCCACTTAGCCGCGCTCGTGCACCCGCGCTTGCAGACGCACAGCCACTGTGGCCGGCCGCTGCCATCCGCCCCGCCGTTCCTTGCTAGATTCAGTTTCGGTCATCACTCTCGTCTATAGCGGTAGGCCGTGGATTGTGCACTTCGTTGAGTAAACAAATGCTGCCTTGCCTGGAGCTATCGCGGCCCGTGAATGCGGTGAATGCGGGAGTGATGAGGGCTACTCTGCCACGCGCATCAGGTGCGCCATCACCGCTACGCGCAAGACTCGGAACCGGCGTGCAGTGTTTTCGTCGCGATAGGACTTCAAGCGGTGACACTATCATTTTATTGGCAGAAAGTATGTATCAAGCCTCAATACAGGCACCTATCGTAGGTTTGCTCATGTGCATATGTTTAGATACAGCAATCTGAAAAAAATCGTTTTTACAATGTTGGGTGGGAGGGAGGTCCATAATATATTGTAGCATGCGTAATATCTTGCAAGTACCATTCAGTTTTCGTAGGTAAACATGTCGGGGACACGTTTAATAAACAAGGTGTAACCCTATTCAGACTCCTGATTGGTGACTGCCTTTAAGGCTGTGTTATCTGAATCCTTATGCTGTCATTTGGAACTTAACATTTACAGAGTTTACGACAGTGAATTTACCGAACGGGCGTGGGATGTGAAAATGCTTTTTTTTTTTTTGCAACAGGGCTGTTATCATTACGTGCTGCTCGCTCGTCTCAATGATTTACTTTGCGAGTGGACAATCTCTGCTGTGGCTTACAGGTCATTGACGTGGTCGATGGCTGTGTGGCGTGTCACTCACAGTTTCTCAGCGTTCACCGACAAAACACCCGCGTACTTGAGATGTCGCAGTCGGATTGCCTTCGTGGGTAAGCGAACAATCCACCAAAACAGTTTAAAACCTAACATATTAGTTTTTTTTTTTTTTNTCGGATTGCCTTCGTGGGTAAGCGAACAATCCACCAAAACAGTTTAAAACCTAACATATTAGTTTTTTTTTTTTTGCAGATTTTTGTCCACGTAGACTCTCGCTGGTCTTTCCCCGGCATCGGAATGTTGGGCGAGAAATTGAATGGAGGAAACTTCCTTCTGTGATATAGTTGGTGATGTTTGGGATTTGCCTGGTACAGTAGAGAGGTAATTTCTCTCTGTGCGCGTTCATTTTTAGCTTTCGCCAATATTGTATTTAGGGAAGGGCCAAAGAGTTGATTTCGTGTAACTCGTTCCATCGTTCCAGTTCCGAGTAACGCGTCCCAGTAACATGTTAATTTTTGTAACAGGTTACTGAGAAATGTGAAANTTCCATCGTTCCAGTTCCGAGTAACGCGTCCCAGTAACATGTTAATTTTTGTAACAGGTTACTGAGAAATGTGAAACATTTCTCGCCTGCCCCGAAGTTCCGGGGAAATAACGATTACGTTGTTCGATGTTCCAAAGCCTGGCGTTCCGAGAAATAACGTTCGCGCATGCGCGCAGCTGCGAACTAAAACGTTCCAAAAAAAAAAATAACTTTTACGCATGCTTNGAGAAATAACGTTCGCGCATGCGCGCAGCTGCGAACTAAAACGTTCCAAAAAAAAAAATAACTTTTACGCATGCTTACTGTTGCAGCAAGTTCCGACGAAGATGTTACGGAAAACGACTGTTGCGAATTTGTAGTGTTGAAGCGTGGTGAAAGCTGAGATTCGAGGTTCCAGAGCAAGACGTTCCAAAAAAAAAATAACGTCTACGCATGCGCAGTGCTGAATATGACAGTGTGGTGGGGAAAGTTGACTTCCGAGCCTAGACGTTCCAGAAANACGTCTACGCATGCGCAGTGCTGAATATGACAGTGTGGTGGGGAAAGTTGACTTCCGAGCCTAGACGTTCCAGAAAAATAACTTTTACGCATGCGCACTGTGCAAGTGCTGGATCGTTCTAGTTCGCGTGACAAAGCGTTCCAAAAATAACTGCATGAACCAAGGAACGTGTTAGTCGCGTAACGTTTTACAGAAACGTAACAGCGTTATTTTCACCGTTACGTTAAATAACGTCCATCCCTAATTGTATTGTACGTTCCCCTTGCTGCCAGAACCGGTCCGATTGTTTCCGTTGTCAGTTGTTCATTCATGAAGAAAATGTATGTGATATCTCCCAGATGCAATGATCTTGTGTCATGGAGGCTAATGAGATGACAAGGACCCACTCGCAACACGGCTCAGTATTTGAAACGCCAGTCGGTAACCACAAGGCTCGAAGCCTGCTCTATTCAACGAGACTGTGTGTCGTAAAACCTAGTACAGTACAGTTAGTGTGGATCTCGTCCTGAAACATGTGGCGACCTTGGGCTTAGCGCTGCGGTGCCAAGTCCTGCGGCGACAGGTGAGGATTGGGTCACTCTACATTGAGGTCGACGACTTCTCGTATCGCGCGCGCCTTGTGTGGAAGTATGTTTCAGCGTCAGTCGCCTGGATTGGCAGATTGTAATGAAATTACGGTTTGCGGGAGAAGTTGCGAGTGCGTGCGTTTTCGCTCTGCACTAGGCATGGCAGTTTTACCATGTTATTACAATCCATTAAGAATGCCTGACAAGGTCCAATTACTTGTAAGTAGGGTTGACCGCAACATGGTATAGACTCATAATGTATGTATAAGTCGTGTTCAAATAAAACTCTTCGAGATGTGAAGCAGTTGGATGAGAAAGAAAGGACAGACTTTACACAAGCAGATAGAAAGAGTAGTTTTTAATTTAGCTCATCACATAAAATACTTTTCAGAAGTAAATTACCCATGGCGTTTAGGCAGATATCCCATTGTCGGGATTGGCAGTGAATTATGTCCACGAAGAAAGATTTCTGTTGCTCCTTGAACCAGTTCTTAAATGCATCCTCTGTATCCTCTTGGTTTTCGAGTCTTCGTCCTTTTAGTAATTTTCTTGATGGGCTGAAAAGATGAGTCACATGGTGAAAAATCCTGGCTGTAGACAGGATGTTCGATGATTTTCTACTTCTTACAGACCAGTGCATTAAAAAATCTCTTCTTACAGACCAGTGCATTAACAACTCTCTTCTTACAGACCAGTGCATTAACAACTCTCTTATTACAGACCAGTGCATTAACAACTCTCTTATTACAGACCAGTGCATTAACAACTCTCTTATTACAGACCAGTGCATTAACAACTCTCTTATTACAGACCAGTGCATTAACAACTCTCTTATTACAGACCAGTGCATTAACAACTCTCTTATTACAGACCAGTGCATTAACAACTCTCTTATTACAGACCAGTGCATTAACAACTCTCTTATTACAGACCAGTGCATTAACAACTCTCTTATTACAGACCAGTGCATTAACAACTCTCTTCTTACAGACCAGTGCATTAACAACTCTCTTATTACAGACCAGTGCATTAACAACTCTCTTATTACAGACCAGTGCATTAACAACTCTCTTCTTACAGACCAGTGCATTAACAACTCTCTTCTTACAGACCAGTGCATTAACAACTCTCTTATTACAGACCAGTGCATTAACAACTCTCTTCTTACAGACCAGTGCATTAACAACTCTCTTCTTACAGACCAGTGCATTAACAACTCTCTTATTACAGACCAGTGCATTAACAACTCTCTTCTTACAGACCAGTGCATTAACAACTCTCTTATTACAGGCCAGTGCATTAACAACTCTCTTCTTACAGACCAGTGCATTAACAACTCTAATTGACTCGGTGTACCAACGTAACATTAACAAGCTAGGTGCTTCAGAGTTTTGTACGGAGGCCATTTCAGTGTATTCGAAGATAGATTACTCGAAACCTGGTCAACCAGCTAGCGATCAGGGGGTCGATTCTTGGTCACCTTTGTGCTTATCGGGAGCACAGTTACGTGAGTATCGCTAACCGGGCGCAGCGGAGTTTTTCGATATTCTGACAGGCAGGTAGACGGACAACTGCACTTTGTACGTTCCACCCCGCTTATTGTTTCCAAGAAGTAAATCGGCTCCCGATAAGCGGAGTTTGAGTTGAGTTGTGAGATTTGGACGGCTCTTAACAACGAGTTCTTGAGAGCCGATGAGGGGTGATGGAGGTGAGAATGGAGTAGCGCCGGAATGAAAGGGCGGGGGGAAACAGGAGATCCCGAGATAACCCGCCGCCGACCAGCGGCATCGTCCGGCACGATTCCCACACGCGAAAATCCGGGAGCGGTCCCGCCGGGAATGGAACCCGGTTCGCCTAGGGAGGAGGCGNCCAGGTTCGCCTAGGGAGGGGGGAGGGGGAGCGAGTAGTTTAACCACCACACCACCGCGGCCCCCATGAGCATTGCCGGTTGTGGACAGAGAAGGTTATAATAGGAATAGTAAAAAAAATAACACTGATCTATGGAAACGTCCGCCACGTTTCACACATAAGACTCCGCCTGGAAACGAGCCCGCCATGGTGGGAGGCAAGTGTCTTATCACCACAGCACCGCGTTTCCATACAGTCTAAATACAGTATCGGCCTTGACGGTAGTGTTAAGAGATAGTTAATAATGCCGACAAAGCTTTTAATGTGGTATGTATTTGAACCGAGCGTGTTCTCCCGTGCGACAACACACCCAAGTTGTACTTGCGCATAAGGGGCATAAAACTTAATTGGTTATTTGATTCAAGAAATCGTTGCGTACAAGTGCGCACGTAAATTTGAAAGAGCGCTAGGCAAAAACTGCAGATGGCAGCCCTTCCTTTGGCGTCACTGTATTACGAACTCTCCACTTTCTCGCGGTGTAACCCGATAACGCAATTATTCCGTTATCGTTAGTTATAACAATTTTAGTGCCTACTATCAAGTATTACAGAATTGTTTTTTTTTTTCTCCACAGCTCCCGGCTCGACTAGGTGTAGCTTTGTAGCCGCTTCGAATTGACTTTGGCGCCATCGCGCGGTCAACTAACTAGTCATTGCTCCTTGCACAGTTCAGACAAACATAACATAGCAATATACACATGACTTAAAACACTGTGCGAATCAACACAAGGCACGATCGCGCGTAGCGATAAACGCTCCCCCCTAAACACAGTATTAATAACGAGAGGTCCGAGGAGTTCAACTTCAACTTTGCTCGTTACTATTACTGTGCCTCGGTGTTCAGGCAATCACAAGCCACGAATGCTACACACTACGTTGTCAAGCGAGAAACTTGTTTGCGCAACAGGGAAGTCTGTATATCGACTTTATTCCCCGGAGCACTTTCCTTTGTTTCGTCGGGGCATTTTTCCGACTTTGACACATCCGCACTCACTTCCCGTTTGTATTTGATCTAGAGTGAGTTTTTTATTTCCTGAAGTACAGTTTATTGGACAGTCTTAGGTCTTAACTTGCGAGGGTTGCGAGGGGCTACTAGCATCCGCGCTACGACTAAAATAAAGCAATCCCGCCTCGCTGCCGCAGCCTGGTCGGAGGACGACATTAGCCACGAGACCAGTAGCAGAGAAGTGCGATATAGTCGCCCGCCGCGGCACTGCAGATGTGCGTGCCAGTTGAGACAGAGGCGAATAGGAAATTTGTTGATGTTATGATTCGGGGGGACGATTTCTGGCTTCGCTCAAACTCGGGAACAATGAGTGCTGCTATCTACCGACGTGCCATCCAATGTATTTCCACATACTGTGCTCGAAGATCTGAAACGTGAGTTGCGTTACACAACCCGCAGTTTCGCAGTATTTCGTAGCTTGTTCGTCTGTATTTTCAGGGCGTCCTGCTGTTTCTGTATTTGTCGCGCATTACGATTTTCACATTTGTTTTATGTGCGTGTATGTTTTATATATATATGCAACCCTGATTTTGTCTATGACAACATTAGATGGCAACCACAACTATTGCAGTGTGGTTGCAGATATTTTTGAAGTTATACTTCTTTTGACGCGTTAAGGGTAAAAGTTTAGTGTGCAACGGAAGTCGTGCGCGCACAGTGTAACGAAATTTGACTGTGAACTTGGCAGGGGCATGACCCAACGCGTATGCTCGTATCGTCTAGCTGTATACAAACGCAAGGTACACAACATAGCACGTGGTTATAATTAAAACCGACAGAAAATCAGTTCATGTAATAAGCAAATTGAAAAACATTTCATTTATATTAGTAATGCATTGTGAATCTATATATATATATATAATTCATTAATTTTACTTACGTTGTGCAGTGAAAAATTTGTTAGTGACAAAAATTGTATAATAAAATTTTGAAAGTCTTTTCAAGTATTTGAGGTAAATTTTGTAAGTATTTAATTATGTTCTGTAATCGAACCTTTATTAATTGTATTTAATGTCTTTATTCGGTAATTTTATTGTTTTCTTACTTACATAAATTATTTGCATACGTAATAAAATTTTATTTTAGTCACGCCAAAGGAGTATAACTTCCAACGCGCGTACATAAGTACACGCACCCATTTTTGTTTCCAACTACACGTTACTCTGAAGGTAACAGTTAGATTTTAAACACGTTCCGTAATATTTCCAATAAACTCCTGTTTTAGCTGTGCCTTCAGGGCTGCGTACCGCCCATAGGAAGAATTTTAGGCCATAGGTAGAATGCATGTTTTCCTATTAATTATTTCTTCGCGAGGAATATGCAGGTGGAGTTTGTCGGTGTTGCACAGATTCAATTCTATGTATGAACCTTTATACTAAAGTTTATGCATGTACGTACAGTTATTTTCCCAGAGCTGGTATTTAAAACAAGGTCCATTGGGGCATATCTTGACAATCTTGAAATCCGCCATGTGCCTCAGGGACTACTTTGAAATCTGTGTGTAACCAAAATCGAAAGTTATCGGGCCGCGGTGTCGTAGCGGTCAGATTACTCGCCTCCCATCGAGGCGAACCGGTTTAAATGCCCGGCAGGGTTGCTCCCGGATTTTCGTAAGTGGGAATCGTGCCGGACGATGCCGCTGGTCGGCGTGTTATCTCGGGGTTCTCTCTCGCCCCCCCCCCCCNCGTCTTTGCATTCCGGCGCTGCTCCATACTCAACTCGTTCCACCATCATCGGCTGTCAAGACCTCGATGTTAACGGGGCTGCCTGGTTCGTCCACCAATTCCTCTTGTTGTGCGGGTTGCATTTTCGTGTACGACAAGTTGCAGCTAACAGACGTGCAGGCAAACTTCCGGAGAGTAACTTACAAGAACTATCCTGGAATTAATGGCATGTGCAAACTGTTATATTTGTTTTGTAAACGCGGTTTACAGATGTCAGCAATATATGTTGTTAACTTTACATAAAAATGGGTTATAAACAAACACAACCAACGTGAATGTCATTCCACCAGAATACTAAAATTCATAACATAACACTCAACGACTTTAGCATGGATATCAATTTACATGCTGAAGTTAGAACAAGATTTTCCTTCAGAAATGGGGACTTGACTTATGCCAATAAAGTATTGGCGATATGAGCTCATACTAATTAAATGGTTTAAGAACCAGTGTCGCTGTGATGATTTATTTAATAATTGAAATGGTTATTTGTGTAGCAACTGCAGGTCCTTTAAACAGATGTTTGTTGATATAAAGAATTGGCTACGTTACAAAGCTCTTGAAGTTAATAATAAAAGTTAATAAAAACATAGTTAGTAATACATGATTGCTAGTGTTTATCGCANTACAAAGCTCTTGAAGTTAATAATAAAAGTTAATAAAAACATAGTTAGTAATACATGATTGCTAGTGTTTATCGCACACTTAACTTGAATTCGCCGACGGGGATACATGCGTTCTCAGTACCCACAGTGAGAAAAATATGGTTGACAGTAAACGAAGCCAAAACCAAAACTTTATTTATAAAATAAGTAATAATACTACTTAACCTAGCGTATTCTTTATTTGTGATGTATGAACTACGACGGTTACNTTATTTATAAAATAAGTAATAATACTACTTAACCTAGCGTATTCTTTATTTGTGATGTATGAACTACGACGGTTACTTTAAATGATTGTGATGATCTGGAATTTGTTATAAAAGTTAATCGTAACCAAATGTGTGTGCCGTATCCAATACACATGAATTTAAAACACTCTCTACAGATTAACTTATTTTCAGATGATAATTTTTCCTTTTTATTTCGAGATCTGTACACGTTCTAAAATTTAATCTGTGATAACTGCTTCAAACCCAGGGGGATTCGACTGCAAAACAGTGAAAAATTATCAATTGTAATTACTTAGACTGACGATTATATCAGTGATATATCGATTATATCGAGTCCACAAAATTACCAGTGATGTACACTGATTGGCAGTTATTACTACTGCTTAATACCACTTATCGTGAGTGAGTTCCGCGTATTCACAGGTCAGTGGCAGCGAATAACTACAAATTCAGTCGGTAGTATTCCATTGTTAGAATTCACTGATTTAGAAGGGTACGTGCATTCATAGGCAACTAAATGTGCCATTAATTACTACATTAAATCTATTTCTTTAAAAAAAACATAAGACAAGTCTTATAATTTAATATGAGGTTAAACATTTTTATTTACAAACATTCATATTTTTCACTATAAATTGTACTTGGGAATGGTGAGAATCATGGAACTAAATCGCATTCTAAAAATTGCAGAACTTAGTACAGTCGTAATTAGCTGCTGACAGGAAAAAAAGAACGAAGTACAGATCTATTAAATAATCAATTCTGTATTTATTAATTTAAAAAATTGCTATTTCAAGTCAAAAGAACATGAAACCGTCGTCTACCGTTGAAGAAAACCTTCTTCCTTTAGCACCACTTCGAAGAGCTGCAGGTGTTAGCGTCAAATGCAAATCATTGGGTGCACACTCGCTCACGACATACGAAACGCTATCTCTAAGGCGGAAGCGAAGTAAACTGCTCGGTGAAGCATCTTTGCGATCGTGGTAGAGAATAAAGCTCTCGGGAAATACCCCGCAACCCACAAGACATTCGAAAATTCGCACCATCGGCGGCTTGGTTCTAACTAGGCCCTCTCGACCACGTATCGGTCACCTTGATGACCGAACCACCATAGCGGAAACTTTAGGTAGGTCCTACCGCAGTAAGTCAGATGTTGTGATGAGTTTTGAAAATGTAACAACTCAAAAATAAGAAAAGTTCTAATATTAACCTGCATTCTGGAAATCTACTGTTTTATTTTAAATTTTACCCACTGAAATTAATTTAATTAGTAACATAGAAAATTGTATTAACATGTTTCCTATCAGGTTGTGATTTATGCAACTTTTTTATTCTTCTAATTAATTTTTTACAACGAAAGAAGTTGATAGCCGACCAAAATTATACAACAGTTATAGACAACATACACAACTGAATACTCCTATGTCTGAGTACCATGCAATTGATCTGTGTGTCAGACATATACACTCTTGGATCGTGTGNCCCCCCCCCTCAAAGATAGATATACATAAATTACTTGCAATCACCAGATCACCTTTGTGAAATGAGATGCACAAATGGAAACTGGCGTACTAGAATATCTATACTGAACAAAAGAAAAATAGGCATGACATTACGCAATAAAACAAACACAAAGGGTTAAAGAGTTCAATTTAATAAAAATTTAGCTAACTGGAAATCATCGAAACATTATAAATAAAAAGAGAATCACAGAAAATTAAGATGTGATGAGAATTAATTAATTAATTATTTAAAACTCTATTGGCAACACTTCCTCAAAATTTGCATTAAACTGAATTACATTGTACCAAGTGAAGAGAAAGTTGAATCATGTAATAGTTTGCCTAGTTCGCTCAGTTCAATAATGGAAATAGGTCTTAATTTCGACCATGGGTAAAATATTAAAGCCATTAACAAAAAAAATAATTTATTGAAAAGAGGCGTTCAAGTTTCTCTGCTTTCTATGAACTAATAGCGTGGACTTTCCTGACATAATTATGAACGCTGACGTTGAAAGTATTCGCCAGATCTTCTCTTGGAACCATTGAAAATAAGGTATTAAATAACTCGACGTCCTCTTCTCTGTTGAAACATACGCTATCCCAGGCTCCTGGGCCTTGCGTGCCTTCTAAAGTCCATGCCACCAATTACTTCGGAACGCGAACACACATATAATAAACTATACAAATAACGCGTTCGTCGTACGATCAGGNTGCCACCAATTACTTCGGAACGCGAACACACATATAATAAACTATACAAATAACGCGTTCGTCGTACGATCAGGCCCTCTTCTTTACTTGATGTTTGGTACACGTCTTCTGCCACACCGGGCGGCCTGAGTTCGATCCCGGACTCTGCGTTTACTTTAAAATTTAGGAAATTCCCTACCAGGTAAGACAAATGTGGCTCCCTGGCCCTACGTCAGAAAATCAAGTAGGCTATTTATACCTCTTCAATACCCAAAAAGTTCTCGTTGCCGGATTATCAAATAGGCAGTGTAGACAATAGGCCCCGAACTGTTTAGGGGCCCAACGACATAGGATTAAACTTTCATTTCATTAACCCGACGTTGGTTGCGCCGTGAGCATTTCTCTCACACTTCCCGAAAAAAGTGTGTATTGGACTCTATTTTTCTTTATTTCCCTCTGATATTTTATATTTGTTCTTTATGGATAAATACAATTTAATAAATTATTATTTAAAAAAAAAAAACATACCCATGTCATTAACATAAAAATGATTTCGTACACAAAAGCGGGAGTGTGAGGGAAAGGCTCACGGCGCGACCAACGCCGGGTTAACAGCTAACAGAATTAAACTTTCTTATTTCTTAAATAGCTAACGATGCACAGAAAAATTAACCACTCAAAGAACGAAAACTTCATGTATAGTATTTTCTATAGAGAAAATACTGAATCACTGTAATGTACCAACATAACTAGTGCACGTAAACCATAAAGTTCAAGTGGAAGTAGTCCCTTTTTGCGAGGTATAAATGATAAATTCGGCCACGAAACGGTTAGAAAATGTTACGAACATTTTTACCAACGATGACTAGGCGCCAAAGAGACCTGCGGGCTGAATTGATGGAGAGGAAAGAAAACCGCTGAAACCTTACGCATTCCCTGAAATTGATTTGGCAAATAGCCGGGAAGCTGTTTATTCTGCGGGAAGGGGGGAGGGGGTGTCTCCCAAAATGAAAGCACCGTTGCAAATGCTGAGGTAGACACGCCACCTAATTCTACACAAGATGTACACTCTTAAAAAGAAATGGACTTACCAGAATTGCGAATATTCTCTCTGGAGAAACAACTCGAAACGAGGAAATAGAATGACGCTAGGTTAACAAAAGAAAAACATGGTTTAGAAACCGCAACGCGATTTTGAAACCGCTGTTACTTTGTCTGAAAGTTGGCTCGTAAACGATGTAAAATATCGGTAGACAAGATTTGAAGATGATTTTAGATAACTTCTTCACCCCAAAGTAAATAGAAGGAATTTTAAATTAAATAAAACTTAAATTTGGTGGGAAGACAGGGATGTAGCCTCTGCTATTATTCTACGTTCAATGTCATGTAAAACATACGCGTATTTGAAGGGAAAAGTTGCTATTCTTCTCTCGGAAAATGGACGGGAAACGTGAAATACTGTCCAGGTGCCTCCAGAGAAGTTTTTGATTGCATTGCATGCGAAATCACAAACAATGACTCATTCCGAGTGGCACACAGTACTTGTATGCTATTTTCCTTGCAACAGTGCAATATTTCTTGGTTAGAGCTCAGTGTTGTTGCATCCGACTGCACAACATGCGTAACTCATTTGAAAGTAGTACACACACTGCCAGAATGGTCAGAAAAGTCGTATTTAAGTTGCATATCAAATATGAATGCGTATATTTGGTAAAACTCTAAAATATCGCGCTAGAAGTTACTTATTTAAATTTTTAAACCCAATTAATAATGGTTTGATTTAAAACGTATTTCCATTCCGGATGTTTTAAAAACCACATTCTGCTAAAATAATAAAATCAAACAAGAAAATTGTAGTAATTGTTGTACGTAATAGTAAAAGTTGGAAATAATGTTCAGAAACATTTTTAATGATTGATTTTATGCTCAATCAACTCAGCCACGAAAGTTTGTCATTTTTATAACTGAAATAAACTTACATAAAACTAACCTCTAAAAATTAACATTAACACCAACAATTTTTTACATACAACTACAGTATTTATTATGATTTCCCTAATTGACAAAGATTTTCTTGCAAAATGTGCTATCGATCCTTCATTTTTTAAAGTCAAACATGGTTACCTCCTCACCGTTTGCAAACCTCAGTGGCTGGTTTTTGTTGAAGAGATTCCGATGGTTTTGTCTGTGTGCGTAATCCAACAAGCATATGTAAACGTTTGCAGAGCTATCTCGTGCTGAAGCCAGGAAGCTAGCATAAAAACAAGGAGAATTTCCGTAACAGCTTCGGTTTTCTTATAGTACCTATGCTTTATATTAAATAATTTAGCCCACGTGATGTAATGGGCAGTCAGTTATCGGACGGCGTGGGTTAACTCCTCCGTTTTTTAAAGTTTGTTTCGTTAGACTTGTTAGAATAAGCTTAATTTGTCCCGGAAATATCCTAGCGTCAATACTTTGAAATTAGGCCTATTCCAAAATAGGCGAAATTTAGCAGTAAACCTGTGAGTCGCTGGAAACCTGTTGACTGTTTTAGAGACTGAAAATCGCAACCTTTAAATACGGTATTCAGGGCGAGGCTGAATAATGGAGACAGACTTCAGGAGTTAATTCTTGAAAGGGAAATTAACAAAAAAATTCGTACCAAGATATGTCCGGAAATGTACAGAAACGCTGTACGTATAGCAACTGGACATTTGTTGAAAAGTAGAACAAACAAGGGAGGCATGAAAGATGAGAAGCAAGCCAGGACGGGTGGAATAGTCGGTAAGGATCAGATACCACTGATCGCCCCATGGAAAACTACCCGTATCACACACGGCATGTTTATGCGCAGACTTTTAGCAGCTTGGTTAGTGAGGGGATGTGTGTGGTGCAGTCAAAGTGGTCCTTTATTCATGAACCAGGAACAGGTCGAGACGATTTTAACCTGTTGCCAGGCGAATGGGGAATGTTTGAGAGTACGCACTGATGTACCTGGCGAGGTACCGTCACAGACTTTTGCAGCTGTATTGTGTGTTTCGGGGGTGTTTGTGCAATGCGTGGTCCTTTGATAGTACCGGTGACCACTGAGGGCGTGCGCGTTTTGTTCGTACACCAAGGTGCACTGGCCAGGACCCCGGTATAAGCACCAGACGTGTGACTCGCCGGCGTGGTGCAAGTCAAGGGACGGTGGTGCGTATCCTACATGGCAACCGCTACTATCCCTACCATACAACGCGTGCGGACTTTCCTATAGGCCAGTGTTCCTTAACGTGGGGTCCGCGGACCCCTGGGAGTCCGCAGTCTCATCTCTGGACCATTTAACAATAATAAATAAATGCCACCAAACGTCTCGTAATCGCTACGCTTACTTAACACGACGAACGTGCGCCAGCGGGCGCAGGGGGTCCTTGAAAATTGTGCTTGATTTCCTAGGGGTCCGTGGTTGAAAAAGGTTGGGAAACGCTGCTCTAAGCGAATGTTTTGTCGCTAGTTTCTGCAACAGGCCACGACCATGATGGAATTTTTGTCGCCTGTCCTCTCGACAGTCTCGGATTTTCGCATGTGGGAATCGTGCCGGACGATGCCGCTGGTCGGCGGATTTCCTCGGGGATATCGCGTTTCCCCCTGCCCTCACATGCTGGCGCTGCTCCATGATCACTTCGCTTCACCCCCCATCGGCTCTCAAGACCTCGACGTTGAGAGCCTCACAAATCTCTGCACTCCACTCCTCTCCACAGATGAGTCAACGTTCGGTTGGGACACAGGGAATCCCCGAGGGATGGTTGAATCGTGCCATCAAAAACGATATAGCACCCATGTTTGGGCGGGGATTATTGACGACCATCTACTTGCGCCGGTCATTCTCCCACGACACCTCGACGGACAAACGCATCTGGATTTCCTGCAGGACACTCTACCTCTAATGCTGGAGGATATGCTATTGGCAGTACGTCCGGTATTGTGGCTGCTGCACGCTGGACCTCCTGCCCACTTCAGCATGGCTCTCTCCGGTAGATGGTGTGTGGACGAGGAGGACATGTTCGACGGCCCACCCAGTCACCCGACCTTAACTTAGAAAGGGGGGTGGGGGCTGAAAGGTGTCGTGTATGCTGACCCTGGGCACTAATGGGCAGAAACTTCAAAAACGCACCAAAGAAACCTTCGTCACTCTTCCGAGTACAGGCGGGAACGCTGGAACGGGCGCGGCAGTTCACGATGCGACGCGTGGGCGCGTGCGTTGAGCAGCATGGCGGCCACTTCTGTGCCTGAGTTGTGTAAAATCCATACGTAGGAAGGATAGATTATCGCCGGGAAAGTTGACTGACGTGCTGTACACATGCCCGACAGTTTTCTTTCCTTATTGGCTCACATGCATGTACGAAGCTACTAACCCATTTCATTTGGCCAACGAGGATTCTCATACTCTAAATCAGAATGTTTATAGAAAAACGTGGTCATCCTATTATAAAAGGATAAATTAGCTAGAGTGTTATCAAACACATGTTGGCTCAAAAACATGTATTTATTATTTTATTTTTAGTTTCTTTGCTTACTGCTTATTTTAAACGGGCTATATGTCTGATGTTGAATTTTATGAACTGAATTTACTGAGCAGCACTGCTCTGATTCGTCTTAATTNGCAGTGTGTTAAAAATCTACTTTTTTTTTTGCAAATCTATTTATGCGCCCAGTGTGCTGATCTACGGAAAGTACACACACTTCAGATGATGCCTGTCGGTTGCATTTAAGGCATCACACACATTAGAAATACTATTTCTGAGCACTCTAACAGAAAAGCCAAGAACGGTTTTTTTTTTCATAGCGATGTATCTCAAAATATTCGTGGTAGGTACACATGTAGTAAGTAACCTTTGAACTCGTGGGAGCATTAGTGTAAAATTTCAAATACTGTACACGTTTTAGCACATTACATAGTACAAAAATTTGTGTGTAGATATACGCTCAAAGATACTCCAGAATGTAATGCTAATTTACACGCACATGACCATTGTAAAACTACACAATGGAAGATGTACAACTACACTGTAATTGGGTGTTTATACGACGACCATGTAGCAGTAAAAGTACACAATTGGACATTTAAATACAGAATAGGTGTGATTTTACACATACTCAAAAATGTGCAAATTAACACCAACATTATGTTTACGAAGCCATAGTTACATTTATGTATTTTCACCAGAGACTTGTAGTACATGCTGGATCATTAAGAACATGTGTGTAAAATTGCACGTACGGTAGTTGTTTTTACAGTGTAGCCCTGTCCACTTGAGAGCACGGAACTCCACCTCTTCCATGACGGCCGAAGCCGAGGCGTACACTGTCCCGCGGAGTCTTCTTCGAAAGTGGGCGAAGACAACGCCTCACAGGGCACAAGTCTTACACCCAGTGCAGGCATGTCGCTCGATATAGCGATCTCTCTGCATTATGCTGTACTACGCCACACCGGCTTCAGGTTTTATTTGGCAAATAAACTGATTTTATGCGGGAAAGTTACAAAAATTAGGTTTTCCGTTTTGGTGGTAATTTCACCCGCGCGAATGAACGATTCTTGCGTGACCGTTAGTAGTGCCGAACTTTATCTGGAAAGATTAAATTTTAAATTTGAAATATCTGTCAGCATTTTGTTAGCTCCTCGCCAAACAAGACGAAAAGAGACACTCTTGAGTGATGCACGGCTACTCCAACAGGATCCAAACACCTCTGTTTGCAATACAGCAGTTTCCACAGTTTTAGACAACTTACATAACATTTTTTTCTAATGTATAAGTCTTAGAAAAACCCAGGGGCCCTGTTTAGGAGGTAATGATGGTTGGATGGTGGATATAACAAAAGCGACGAGGATGAGCAGGGGGGAGAGAGAGAGAGAGAGAGAGAGAGAGAGAGAGAGAGAGCAAACAAATACTTCTGGAAATAATATGCCGATACTTAACAGTTCATTAAAACAACACGCTTCTCGAAACTTTTTGTTTGCACTTTTTAACAGGATGAGACGTAAAAACCCCTCGGCCGTAAAATGTTAATGGTATGGGGG
>NQII01003216.1:114825-135170 GCA_002778355.1 Clitarchus hookeri
GGGGGGGGGGGGGAGGATGAAGAGGCTCTGCTGTTTGCATAGGTGGTATTCGGGCGTGACCTCCAGGAGTGCCAATATGAAGAAGAAGAAGATGGAGCAGGATGTGCGCGAACAGCGGGCGGGGTTGTCTCGGGAAGTGCTGATTGCTGAGCGACGTTTCATAATACGCGAGTTGTGAATACGGGGGCGGAATGTGCGAGGAGCCTCTCCAAGTCGCGCTCGGAAGGAGTTCCTGGAAGACGCGAGTGGTCGGCCTTGGAGGCTCTCGAGGGATCCACCACTCCCTTCCACCTGCGTCGTCTTCCGCCGTACCGTACCGTACCGTCCCGTCCGGCCCCGTCCCGTGCGCGCGCTTTCAAGATGGCCGCCTCGGTAGGTCGCCGAACGGTGTGCACAGCTCCAGCAGAAAACGTTTTGTTTTTATTATAAAACCGTCCAACGTGTCTGAGTGAGGTCTCCTTGCGAATAGCATAAAAAAAAACGTCACGTGTCTGTATACGTTCAATTAACGTCTGTATATCATTCCTCTCCAAAGCATGTTCTTGTGAGAGTGAAAAATGGCTTCAAACGGGTGTTTTCACCGTCATTTTTAGGCATGAACTTCCCGGTACAAAACATTAAGAAAGGAATAGGGACGTGCGTAAAACATTAAATTTTATTATCACGCCATAAAATGGTAGGGTCTCTGCTGAAAGTCTCGTAGAGGCGCGTTATCGACGGCAAGACTGCACGCAAGTTCAGTGCTTTGCGCGTAGACGCGATGTGAGAGTTGGGTGCGCACGTCTCGGTCGCCTCTAGCGCTCCCACGCTTCTAGGCCTCAGGCGCGCGAAATTCCTTCAACCAGGCGACCACCTTAAGGCGCCCGTCTACCCCCCGTCTATCGCCCAGATACATACAAAACTACTATAGGGGCCTGCACTGAACCTTCCTAAAGACTTCCCACTAATAAAATAATATGGTCACCGCTGAAAGTCCCATAGGTACACGCAGCACGACGAGAACACTGCACGCCAGTTCAGAGCCTTGCGCTTAGCGGCGATGGCGTACTTGATGCGCGTGGCAGTGTCGCCCTTATCGCTCCCGCGCTTCTCGGCCTAGACGTGGGAAAAAGTTCCAGGTAGACGGGTGCCTTAAGGGTTCCACCTTTGTAGGGACGTCGTGTGAGCGAGGCGCAGAACCAGATGGACTGCTAGAAGAAGTGGAAGGTGGTGTCGCCCCTAAGCACAAGGCCCTGAGCTGACTTACTTGCAACCTCCTCGCCGTGCCGCGTACAACTGCGAGACCGCAGGTGCCGACTGTTGTTTAATTGATGGAAACTCTGCATAGGCCTTACACGATTACTTGAGCACTTTTGAAAGCCCTGCTTAGGATACACTTTTCTTCTCCTTTTGCGTCCTTCCGCCTTATGTAAAAGCAACGTTGCCGTGGATCGCATCACCTTATTCCTGCGTCATCCAAGAGCGAAACTGTAGAATTTTTGTGGGAAAGTAATTGCGTTGATGATACGCAAATTTCCGCTCTTGTGTGTGTAAAAGGAGAACCACTAACATTGGTGGCCATACATTTAAATATTACACTCGTAATAAAACGTCATGTATTAGAACTATATTAATTAAATCGGTGGCAACATAAGCGCGGGCCTGTGTCCCAGTGTTTGCTGCAACGTATATATAGTTACGGGAAGTTATTATTTAAGCTTTGTTTCGAATGTGCTCACTTCACCGTGAACAGCATTTAGGGTAGTTTAGCGTGGTCGTCTGCAGCTGGTTTCGTAGTTGTTCAGCAAAGCCAGTAACTTCGTGTGTTTTGACTTTAAAGACTGATTGGTATAGCCAAAGTAATGGTATTAAATCGCGAAAACAAAGTCAGAATAACCCATGACTGGCTCACAGATTTAAGTCTAGTCGTTCTCCTCGGGCGAAGTTCCAGATCAATCGCAGATGCCGGCATGCAGAATGTATTTTCCCGCGCTCCTCAACCCTGATACGTAACATCTGCCTGTCCCTGGTTGAACAGTCGGCTCCGGTTAGCCTAAGCTTCTTCTGATACACACGTTATTGACTATGACTTTGCTTGAAGACGAGGAGCATCTTACACATTCACATGTGCGATTATGTCCTTAAACGTCTTATTTAAAAGTTTAATGTTCACATTAGTGGCAGCTGACATTGTTTTCTTGGATAAAATATATGCAGCAGTGTCGGTGTCCGACCCGTCGGTAGGATGGGCGTATTTAGAAATGGCATAACTTTCAAGACTGCTGCTTTAAACTTATAGTAGCTGTGTCATGTACCGTCGACGTATTTTCGGCCTCAGCAGTATGGAAACGCTGTTTTATTGCGCTTTGGTGCTCCACAGTAATGTTTATAATCTTCGTGGTTTCTCGGAAAGGTCAATTCATAAGCCGCCCGGGGTGTTGAGTACGTCTAACAGGCTGGTGTGAATACGCGAGTTCCAAACACACTGCTGCGAAGTTGAGGCGCCACGTAGGCGTACTGAGAACTAGGGACAGAGACGAGGAGGGCGGAACCGTGCTGGTGAGAGGCTTCATTCTCACTGTTGATTAAGCGTTTTTGAAAGGTCTGCTTAGGATCTACTTTTCTCCTGATTTTGTATCCTTCCGCCATACGTAAAATTAACATTGTCATGTATGGGCCCGATCACTTCATTCATGCCCAGTGGCGTGGGGTGAACTGTTGCAAAGTAAGCTGTGTTTTGCTCTGTACTATGCCTGATCGTTTGCTATTTCACACATCGGCCACTTAAACTTAGCAGTGCAGTTGACGTCACAGCACGTGTACAATGGATTCCTCGCCGCTTTCTCGTGAGTGGCCGCAGTACATTCAGTTTCTCCCTACTCCACTCTGGTTTACTAGTTCCTGCTGCGTGCGCCGAGTGTGTACGGCACTGAGCAAGCACCGCATCCAGGCGAAGCCGTGAAACTGTTAGAAACGTTAATGCGTTACTTATAAGCAAATCATTACTCGTATATGTATAATCAAGAAATACTAACTTCATTGGCCGTAAGTGTAAACGGTACTCTCACTATACTTGTATAATGTCAAGTGTCGAGAACTGTTTTTATAAATTCGTCGCCAACGTTACTAGGAACTTGCATGCCAGTGTGTACTGTACCATGCAGTTATGGTCTGTAATTTTTTTTTTTCAAAAGTTAGTTTCAAAAGTGCTTACTTTACCGTGAACAACCTATATAATCATATGTTACTTCACATACAGCACGTGACTTCAGGTGAGTCGAACCGCGCATTCTTCACTGCACGGGTAATACGAGACGTGCGTTAAACTCGGACGTTTAAACATATATCCGTATTGATTTAGCAAATACAATAGTGTGAGCGTAATTTCTAACAAGTCACTCATTCGTGTAGTGTTATACCTGCCTCATCAATATGATCAGTAACTGTCGCAACTTGTTATCTGCACACAGCTGAATAATGCTCTGTTTCCTATAAGCCAAATATATATGTTTGAGTTATGAACATTTATACAGGAAAATATATAGAAGTAGAAGTTAGTAAAATGTGAGAATTGAGTATAGCCTAAAATGGATTGTATGTGGAACTCATAAGTATAGGTTCACGAGATTTGTGGCTGGGAAGAGGTAAGCAATATATGTTTCTAATGCAGTAACCTACCGGGAGTGGGTTGCCGCCTCGAAAACAAAGTTTCGACAGTTGTCAGCCACATTGACTTGTCAATCGTTTTAACACGTGACTCAGTAAATTTAATCGTCTGTTTTTAATTTCAACAGTAGCAGAAAAGAACCTTGAAATTTGCGACGGGCCACATGGTGCATTAAAAAATGCATGTCGGTATTTTTTCCGTTCCAACGACAAATTATTTTAAGCTGTACAAATATTTATTTTTAAAGCCTGTGTGGTATTGGTTTTAATAAAAATATATGATAATAATTCCGGATATCTTCTTCATTCTGTCAATTTCGAGATTTGTACGGAAAATACAAACATTTAAAATTCCTAAAGCCCGTTTCATTTTATATCACAACGAAAAAGTATGGAATACGCTATAACGTAGTAAATAATTTTAGACTCGTCTTAAGCCTGTTTCGGTTTCTTGGTGTCTCGTAGTAATTATTTTACACCATTATAGAATTGAACGATATATAACCGTATAGAACTGAACGGTACGCTAAAAAAAAAACCTCTCCTGTTTGTTGCAACTGAGTTCCGTAAACGTAATTCAAAATAGCTGATGGTGGTACGGAGTATCTACTTTGTATTATACTAATGATAACAAATATCGATGTGTTACATTGAATTATCTTGTTAATGTAATGTACTTGAAACGAGAAGTTCAAGAATTGTGTGGAGGTAAGGACACGCTAGTTACTCTCACGATACATGCGCGCGCATCTTCTCTATATTCTCGCAGTACGATGTACGTCGTACAATAGGTATGTGCGGCCACAAGAGAATGGCGCGGGTAAGCGACTCGCCTCACAAGGTCGTCACGGCAGGGGGCGTGCGGAAGGCGCAGGGAAACATCTGTTTGATCGCAGGCTCCTCTCGATGTGGCACTTTCCAGCGAGTACTAACGGCACTGCAGGTACACGCAACGTTGCCCACCTGTAGTCTATTCGCTGTTGCTTCACACCATTCGAACCAAACCTTTGAAAAAAAAAACACCCTACGTACGACGTGTTTGGTTGTTTCCTATACAGGCTGATTCTAAAATCATGGGACAAACATTGAGGAGTGGTAGAGCTCACTAAAACAAACAATTATTGTAAAGGAATATATGGGCGGAAGTGACGCGTTGAGGCACAAACACAAACACGACACATGACGTGCAAAACATTATTTACAACGTCGCCTCCAATTGCCTTTTTACAGCAACGTTTATAATAATTGCTCAAAATTGCTACCACCGACAATAATGCAAGCTTGGTAGCGTCGGTGGAGTGATTGGCGAACAGATTCAAATACGCCGGGTATTTCACGCACGCGTGCAGCCGCACAGGATAGTCGAGTGACGAGGTCTTCAATGGAATCATCTGGAGTCTCGTAAATTAGGTGCTTTCAAATGCCCCCATACGAACAAATCGAGACTCGATAAAAAGGCATTTAGCGGTGATGTTGTAAATAAACAATGTTTTGCATGTCCTGTGTTATGTTTGTGTTTGTGCCTCAACGCGTCACTTCCGCTCATATATTCCTATACAATAATAGTTTGTTTTAGTGAGCTCTATTACCCCTCAAAGTTTGTCCTATGATTTTAGAATCATCCTGTATACGTCACGTATTACAAGCGTTTTATGCTTCTGTTGACATGAAAGTGCCTTCATTTTTAGTTAAATTGAACCTTCACTTATATTCTACGTATATATTATAATATTTCATTCGTAATTAATATGNCACGCACGCGTGCAGCCGCACAGGATAGTCGAGTGACGAGGTCTTCAATGGAATCATCTGGAGTCTCGTAAATTAGGTGCTTTCAAATGCCCCCATACGAACAAATCGAGACTCGATAAAAAGGCATTTAGCGGCGATGTTGTAAATAAACAATGTTTTGCATGTCCTGTGTTATGTTTGTGTTTGTGCCTCAACGCGTCACTTCCGCTCATATATTCCTATACAATAATAGTTTGTTTTAGTGAGCTCTATTACCCCTCAAAGTTTGTCCTATGATTTTAGAATCATCCTGTATACGTCACCTATTACAAGCGTTTTATGCTTCTGTTGACATGAAAGTTCCTTCATTTTTAGTTAAATTGAACCTTCACTTATATTCTACGTATATATTATAATATTTCATTCGTAATTAATATGNCCTTCATTTTTAGTTAAATTGAACCTTCACTTATATTCTACGTATATATTATAATATTTCATTCGTAATTAATATGAACAAAAACAGGGAGAGAACACGTGCGTTGGTAACGCCTAGTAAGAAACAGTTCTTATGCAAAATAATATAACACTTGAGTGCGCGCGAATCCGGTGCGTTTACCCCTTTGGGGTAGTTTTCTATACTTGGTTGAGCTGGACTCACAACCACCCGTCGCATCCGCCAATCGCCCGTCCGTCCGGCGGTCACGTGATCTTCAACCAATCATT
Organism: Clitarchus hookeri; assembly: GCA_002778355.1. Taxonomy (NCBI): domain Eukaryota; kingdom Metazoa; phylum Arthropoda; class Insecta; order Phasmatodea; family Phasmatidae; genus Clitarchus; species Clitarchus hookeri. The sequence goes on from NQII01003216.1 coordinate 120,928, forward strand.
CGCGGGGCAACGTTTTTTCTATCCGTCAATTCGTAAAATATTTCTCAAACTTTAACTTTTGACGGACTGGGCCACCGTAGACGCGTCATCGGCGCGTAACAATGTGTTTTGAAAAGTTATAAACCACAAGTCTTATCCATGTATTCGTTTCCCACTATCCTGGCACTTGAAGGCCTACCTCACAACTTTTTATATTCGCCCGTCAATTTCATTCGATTGAATGGCGTAATTTAGTTAGCCATAACTGATTTCATCTCGAGAGTTGGTTAAGGGTCTGGAAAAAAAATTTANGATTGAATGGCGTAATTTAGTTAGCCATAACTGATTTCATCTCGAGAGTTGGTTAAGGGTCTGGAAAAAAAATTTTAAAATCCTTTCCTGAAGTCGTTTAGAAATCAGAACCTTGCGTAAACCAAAATCGCGAGGGTAATAAGAACTGTAAAAGAGAAGTAGGCCTACGTACACGGAAAACGCATAACAAATAGCAAACCTCAAAAATTTTTTGTGCTCTCCCCACTCAAGAGCTCCTGTGTCGTTACTTAATGCTAAACACTGTAATTGTAGCCCACAGGTTTTGAAAACCAGCACAAGAAGAAAAATAAAAAAAGTGCAATGTTGTGTAAGGGGTTTCGCCAACCTCCTGAGTAGATTTTTCGCCAAAGTAAAGCATTTCTGCCAGGTGTGTAAATCTGACTTGACCAGTGGCCGCAGCGCATTTAAGAGGCCATCTGGCATGTTTTATAGCCGTCGGCAGATACTTTGTAATTGCGTGTTTATGTTTGTTTATATCATATTATAAGCAGACAATGATACAGAATGCTGTTGACGTAACAACTGTAAAACATGGCCACGTGGCCTCTAACATATATGCGTGCGGTCATTGGTAATTTCAGATTTACACGCCTAATTTCGGTGCCTATTTACGCATTTAGGCCTCGTATGTAAGTAACTGTATCTCTGAATTAAATTTAACGATGATATAATTTTGTACTGATGTGAGTTTCTCCATTGCTGTTTTCTGTGATGTTCATGTTCACAGTTATACGTCGTCATAGCTTCCCATTGGCTCGAGCGTCTTAAAGAACTAAATTCTTAGTTTTATGCAGTCTAGTTGGAGTGTAACTTTAATACTAACTGCTGTAACAGTTTGTATGCAAAAACGTTCACACAGTTTTCAGCTGTACGTGTAGTGTTCGAAGTGTCAGTCTTTCAAGAGAAACTCGAATACGTAACAAGAATGCGTGTGTCCCCGTCACAGCCATCTGCTTCGTAGGCACATCCGAACAGCCGAGTAACTTGCCTCTATTTTCTTATAGAACTGTTTACTCTTTTAGTTTTATTTGTCTTTATGATTACTTTCATGTTGCATTACTTCGGCCGAAACAAATTACGCGGGTTGTCTTAATAAACAAATTACACGGGTTGTCTTAAATACTATAGGTGTCTGATTTCTAATCGAGACTGCTACCACGCCTCCGAGGACGTGATTGGTCGACCATCGAGAGCCGATAGATGAGATAACTCTGCTAATGCAGTCCCAAATTTTTAATTGCCATATTCCAAAATCTTATTAAAAAAATATATATTTCGATTCAACAATATAGAACTTTATTGTAAATGTGATGAAAGTCTTTTTTGCAGTTGCGCAAGTTTATTAGTTATCAGAAGAGCATCTCAAAAGCACCCGCATTGTTTCTCATCGACTCTTAAAGTAATCCGAATCAGAAAACTGGATATATCTCTCTTTAAGAGCAAAAGGAAGTAGGGCGATGGTCCAGACTTGAAATCATTTTAGGAAGTGTTTCATTATATCACGACGTAGCATGATTTCGAGAGACTGTGTCCCACTTCCGAAAACGATTGCATACCGGAGCTACAATGTAACAACTGGATATTCTATTATGCAGATAGTTAGGGCTTAACGTCTCGTCGACAGCGAGTTCATTAGAGACTGAGCAAGTTGCTCAGGAAGACAGTAAAGGGGAAGGTGCCATGGGATATAGTAAAGGACCCTCCCAGCATTCGCCTGGATGTGATTTTGGGAAACCACGGGAAATCGCAATGAGGTTGGCCCGGACTGGTCATCGTGCCCCTGACCTTGCGAACCCAAGTCCCATAGTTCACCACTGCGCCACCATGGTCGGTGGACATCCTGTTCATACACCAAAGATCTCGTTTGGGAACGACAAATTTGGTCGGAAAGTCTTACGTCGGCAGCACTAACAGCGAGCGTTTTTTTTTCAAGACCGACGATCATTTGATTCTTGAAGTGATGTGTGGTCCGAGTATAAATTTTCGCTTTATTCCTGCAGAAGCTGTACTTCCGAAGGAATCATTAGCACGGTATTGCACGTTGTTAAGGGCGCCGGCCACGGAAAAATTTGCTATTTTATATCTGTACCACACACTGTTCAACTAAGACATTATCAGTAATTACTCTTTCCTAGCAAAAAAAAAAATTGTGCATAGTTTTCGCATAAATAATGTGGCAAAATCACAATTTTACTATTTCAGAAATTACAAATAGTAAAAGCTAACTTACGTACAGAATTGAGGTAATTTACACTGTAAGATGTCGCCAAGAACTACTTCAAGACGTCTATAAAATCGTACAAGGAAATGTTTTCACAATTTCAAAAAAATCACCATAAATAAGAAAATTCTTGCTTTTTTTTTTTAAATCTATGTCTGCCCTGAATTTTTGTAAAATAACTTCTGCTAAGCATACGTTAAAATGAATTGAAACAGTACAGTTTATTCGTAGTCTCTTCACACTTTTTGAATCTAACCTTCGTGAAATTACCCCATGTATGACGTGTTTGGTTACTTCCTAAATAGGTCATGTATCACAAGCGTTTTATACTTTTGTTAATTTAAAGGTACCTTATTTTCGGTTCAACTAAAATTTTACTTATATTTCATCTTTAATTGATGTTTCATTTATAATTAACATGGATAAAAACAGCGACAAAACAGATGTGTTGGTAATGCCTAGTAAGAAATNATTGATGTTTCATTTATAATTAACATGGATAAAAACAGCGACAAAACAGATGTGTTGGTAATGCCTAGTAAGAAATGGTTCTTATGCAAAATGTTACTACACTGAATGCGCAATAATGTGGGTGCGTTGTCCCTTTGGTGTAATTTTCTAAGACTTGGTTAAGCTTTGTTTGCATGAGGCGGAGGAATATCCTGGAAGTAGAACTTTAGCAGGGCCTCAGAAAAGTTGGAGGTAACCGTGAGTGAACTATACCTTTCAGTCGCTAGTATTAAATTAAATTTTTTCTGCAAATGGTTCGGTTTGTTTTATTTGTACATTACAAAAACAGTAGAATGGTGACGTTTGTGCCTGTGTCAACGAAGTGCGCTGTGTACTCGTATCTACAAGATGTATGTGGTTTTGACGAGCGTGTTTCCATACAGGACGCTGTAGTCGAGGGGTCTTCCTCGTTGCAATGACCTTGGACCCGGTGCTTGGAAATCACCAAGTCATGTTGGGGTTGGACTGAGACCATGACGGCGCGGTCTCCTCGCCGCGTTTGCACGACGGTCTTTGCTGACACGGCGTTCCTTCCTCCATCTTCTGTCATCGCGGTTGTAAACTCACAAACCCTTCACTCCGTTGACTCTGCCGCCTCTTTAGTGGCTTGCACACGAAACAGCGGCGACGAAGACTCTCCGAGACTGCGCACCCATAAATATAGTCTCCTCGTAGCGATTGTGGTCGTGCGGTGAGCATACCTCTCTACTCAAACTCACGCTGCGAAGATCACGATCGATTGACTGTTTATCATGCGTTATGCATTTTGCGGTAGGCAGCTAGATCNCAAACTCACGCTGCGAAGATCACGATCGATTGACTGTTTATCATGCGTTATGCATTTTGCGGTAGGCAGCTAGATCGGTTACTGCTGCCACCACGGCAGGTTATCAAGATTTAAGTGAGTTTGAACGTGGTGTTATAGTCGGCGCACGAGAGATGGGACATAGCATCTCCGAGGTAGCAATAACATTTGGATGTTCGCGTACGACATTTCACGAGTGTACCGTGAATATCGGGAATCCAGTAAAACATCACATCTTTGACATTGCTGCGGCCGGAAAAAGATCTTGAAAGAACGGGACAAACGACTACTGAGGAGAATCATTAAACGTGACAGACGTGCAACCCTTTCTCAAATTGGCGCAGATTGGATTTGTGGACTGCCCTGCAGGATTCATGGTGTGAATTGNAAAACATCACATCTTCGACATCGCTGCGGCCGGAAAAAGATCGTGAAAGAACGGGCAAACGACGACTGACGAGAATCATTAAACGTGACAGACGTGCAACCCTTTCTCAAATTGGTGCAGATTGGATTTGTGGACTGTCCTGCAGGATTCATGGTGTGAATTGCCTCCGCATACCTTCAGACATGAGTCGAGTCCATGCCACGTCGTCTTGTGGCACTTCTGCTTGCTCGGGAAAAAAAAGGGGGGGGGGGGGCTACACGATATTAGGAAGGTGTACCGGTTTTTTTTGGCTCTTCAGTGTATATACGTGTAGCTATGTATATAGGCTATTCGCGGTACAGTGAGCATTGTTTGAAGCCCTCTCATTTGGAATAATAGTCAATCAATATACAGACTGTTGCAAAATTGCATGTCAATACTTCGGAGAAACATTCCTCGCATCTGGAGGACGAAAATTTGTTACATGAACATAGGTCTGCAAACGCTTCGTTTCTTTGCTACAGCTCGTAATACATAACGTACAGTGTATGGCCCGCGGGCTGGATCATTTTACTGTGGAATGCCATCGCAGCGTTTGTTTTGCATGACACGGGACCCCTCACGCCACGACACTACACCCACCTAGGACAGTAGGAACTGCACAGGGTTGCACACGCGTGGAAGCTTATCGTCGGTACTAAAGGAAATGTCCGTAATGCCTTCCATCAGCACGAACACATCAACCCGCCGTTGCATGGACTCTCGGATGCGTTGATGAATCCCTGGAGTATTTATTCCTGATTTTTTCGCAGCCCACTACAATACGATTTCGGAGGGTGTCCCACACACGCGTGGCTTTAAATGTCCCCACAAATAAAAGTCTAGTGTATTCAAATCAGAGCTCCTCGGGGGTTGGTGTGGGGCTGCCATTTACAGCTGTGATGGCATTCCACAGTAACACGATCCAGGCCGCGGGCCATACACCGTACGTTATGTATTACGAGCTGTAGTAAAGAAACGAAGCGTTTGCGTACCTATGTCAATATAACATTTTTTCATCCTCCAGATGTGAGGAATGTTTCCCCGAAGTACTGACATGCAATTTTGCAACAGCCTGTATTTTTTACTTGCATTGGACTTTGCTACAGTTTAACTTCCAATAAAATGATACGGTGCGCGTAGAGGTGATATCGCTTTACATGCACCAGTCAGAGTCGTCCTTAGCGTCGTACATTATTTGCATCACACACATACAAATGCACCCTTCACTAGGCGGCAGCTAGATGTCAGTGGTCAACGTTATTTACGCCGTTGCAACAGAACACTGCAGCAAAATGATCCGAGACTACAGCATCCACGGACAAAGTCAGCTGTCGGCACGCTCGAGGTTTTGTGCGCACTTACGAGAGCTAAGAAATGCAAGGCAGGGCGTGGGTTTTGTAAGTTCGTTGCCCTCTCCGGTCCACTTGTGTGTGTGTGTGTGTGTGTGTATGTGTGTGTGTGTGTGTGTGTGTGTGTGTGCCACATCATCCGCAGCCTCTTCGCTTTACCTTCGTATGTCAAGAGAAATTATGCGCGATGACTGTGCACGTAAACTCCCACTGACAGTAGTAGTTTTGGGAGCCTGGGTGTATGAAAGGAACTTATACTGACTGACTTGGCATTCACGCGGTGTTGAATTAGACGGAACTTTGTTCTATTGTTACCATTTGTGCAGCACAGCGATTGTTCAGAACTTTACTATAATCGGCGCATCCTGCAATGTTCAGTCTTTAACGTGCATGTTCGTGTGACGTAAAACTCGACACAGTTCAATGAAATACGCACGCGTGAAGACTTGGCACGTGCAGGTAATACAGGGTTGTCCAGAGCTCCAGGTACGATCTTTGTGAGATGAATCTGTATGAGAAATAAGGCTGAAAACGTAATGCAACCTATGACCTAACGTGATTAAGGGAGGGACACGTCCTTGAAAATTTGGAATTAAAATTTAATTATTTGCAAAATGTCGGAAATAATGTGAGATGAGATAACTTCGTGCATAGTGTTAGCCATCGGGAAACATTTGGCGCGTAATATCGCCCCATCATTAGGAAATTAGGGGTTGCCATGTTATTAACCAACATAAGTGTGTTATTCCTGGGTGTTTTTCGAGTGTTATGAAGTAATGGCCCCTTGGGGCCGGGTTGGGTACAGGCTGTGGTCTGGCAACCAACCTATAATGGGTGTAAGGTGAGGGGACTGGGTGCCTGAAAACCGGATGCTGCTCGTCCATCCGCCTAGTAGGAGGGAGCCTGGAAGCTGAATACCTGGTGGGGCAGTCGTGACGGCCAAGGAATGGCTGCCCCTGTCCGGCCTAACCCTGGCTACAGGCTCTAGTGGTGGTAAACCGGCTCAAGTGTAAGAGTAAGCTTCGGCGAACTCCGGTGGGGCCCACTCATAAGAAGTAGTGATCTTTTTTGGGTGTTCCCCAGCCACTATGAAAGCTGCCAACTCATCTCCTTTAATGGGGCAGTGATGCGAATACACAGCCTAGCACTGCTCAAGTCCATCTCCACCTCCTTGTGGTCTGGGCACAGACAACCAGTTACGGCGAGGTTATGTGCAGTCTTCCAGAGGCTGTATATATTCTTCGCCCTGCGGCGAAGACCCGCGAACCGAATTGCACTCCCAAAGCTGAGGCCTTGACCTGGCAAGTCGGGCTGANTGCTTGGAAGGAGATCTGGAGGTGGGTACTTGCCTGGAGGGCTGGCACTGTATGTACGTGAAGGGTCGGTAGCCGCTGCCGTGGAAAGCAAGCGTGTCGGCTCCCGTCGGTGTTAGTTTCGACGGGTTGGTGCTCATTAACGAAGGATCGACGGTCTGGTCCGCCTAGTAAGAGGACTCGTTTACAAAGCGGTTTTGTAGAGGTGGATAGTCCTCGGCCCCATGAAGGTGGCACGTACGGATTCAACTCCGTACTCTGCTGTTGACAGGTGAGGTGGAACCACCCTCAGGTGGAGAACATCCACCCACTGCGATTGGAAAGGGCGTCCCTCTTTCTATTGGCAGTATTCAACTACTGTCAATTAGGGCCTTGACCGAGCTAAAATCTAAATCATGGTTATGGACTTTGTCCTGTCTGGCGGGGAGTGCACACATCCAACAGCCTGATGTGACAATAAGCATATTTTGTCTATATGCAGACTGAAGTGGCAATATTGTAAGCCTGAATGTCTATGGGAAGTCCTGATTTGCACTCCCCTAGAACTGCTCAGGAAGTTGTCTCCTGCTATGCCCTAGTGGATCAGGCGCAGGAGCAGCAGCCTTGGTCAAAACACGCGGCACCTCGTTGTCGATAAACATGTTACGAAGTAATAATCATGTTTACATTAAAGGAACACAAAACTTCACGTCGATATAAAACTCTTCTCGAGAATACATGCAACATTTAAATTGTGCGGTAGCATGGCACCCCCTGATTTTCTAAGACGGGAGATGTTATTTATTACCTGCCAAATATTCACAAATGGCAGATATCGGAATCAGACTAGCACTAGACATTTTGCAAGTAACCAATTTTTAAGTGCGTGCGTCTCCCTAAATAATTACGTCAGCTCACAGGTCGTATCATGTTTCCAAACTCGTTTTCCATAAATATACTGTAAGTCACACAAAGTTTGTACTTGCAGTTCAGGATAACCCCTCCTGTAATTTTCCATACGAAGAAGGCGCTGCTGAGTTGAGACCTCTATCTTTCAGCAAACAAGACTTGTAATGCGTATGAGGGGTAAAGTGTCGTCACTTAGTACTTGAACAGATGTGGAATAGTGGCGTGTATTGCGAACTCCAGTCGTACGAGCTAGCAAAATGGCCTCACTGGCCGACAACATGGCGGTACATCGTTCACAAACCAACTCCTGGAGAGCAACTCGCCACACGACAGCCCGACCAGCAGGTATATTCCGCAACGTGCAATAAATCATACCCGAGGCCTCGTTTCCACAGCTTCGCGCGGCCAGTGAGACACCAAGTTAAGCTTGCGTCTAAGTAACCCGTCGCGCAGTTTCGCTTCTGCATACGTATTTATTCTGGAGCGACAACGTAGAGGTGGAGCAGCGGCGGAATGCAGGGCCGAGAAAACCCTGCCGGCCAAAGGGCGACGTCCGCCCCGTTTTCCACAAGCTGGAACCGGACGTGACTCCGCCTGAGTTGAGCAATGAATCTCATTTGTGCGTAACCGCGTTCGTCTGCCTCGTCGTCCACTTTCAAGTTGGCCGATACCGTTACACACTAGTTGTGACGCACTGGCCTACACACACAAGTACGGCGTTACTCATGCGTTTATAATTATTTTGTGTTCAGTTGTTGCTCAGTAACACCCACGTTATATGCTAATCTGCATATAAAAGATCTTAAGGGGGCGTAGTGGAGGGGGAGTTGTGCTCTTTGAGATGTTCAAGAGTCAAATATTTTTATTTTTTTATTTCGGAGAGATATTTTATGGTTTCCTGATACGTTATCGACGATAACTCGATAAAATACGAAGTCAATGGACAAATAACGTTTATTATTTTTAAATCGTAGATAATACCAATATAAAATCTCAATAATAAATTTCAAAATTTTTTTCCAACACAAAGTNTATTATTTTTAAATCGTAGATAATACCAATATAAAATCTCAATAATAAATTTCAAAATTTTTTTCCAACACAAAGTTTGATTCCATTTAAAGAGTTTTTTTCTTTGTAGTTGCAGAAGTGCTGTGTGGCAATTTATTTGAAATCTTACGCTTTGAATACCCGTGGTAAGATTTTAAACTTCTAACTATTTTGACATTAAATTTCATCCCAAATTTTGAAATGGAAATATGGGCGAACCGCATAACAAATTTCCAAGAAAATATTCTTCACTAGATTGTGATGATATCTACAATTATTTTCAGCTATAGCTTCCTGTATTAATTTGCTAAATTTTAAGATATTCACGAAAAAATATATAAATTTAAAATTCTTATAGTCCAAATATATTGATTAGTCGTCGTCGTACTTTTTTCAAGCAATTATTTCATTTTATAAAAAAAAAAATATGTAATGTGCTAAACACGTAAGAAGTTTTTGACTCGTGAATGCAATTAAAGTGGCTTTGGCTTTTGTCTTTTTCGGTTCAGATCCCCGATAAGCCGCTGATGTGCATGCGTATTTTTTATGCAACTTTAGGTTAGATTGTTTTTGAAGGACCTCCTAGCTGATTAACAATCGTCTGGTACAACACACTGGTAGTTTGTAAGAGTAATAAATTAGCGTTAAAAACTTTCAAGCAGATCGCGTTCGGAATTTTGTTCCTCGAACAGGTGGGTTGACGCGCGCCTTCTACGAGGACGTGTTCTACGTGTCCGAGGGTAGAAGTGCAGGAGCTCTAAGGACGACCTAAGCACGTGCATCAGATGCCACGTCGTCTCTATACAGGCTGATTCTAAAATCACGGGACAAACATTGAGGGGTGGTAGAGCTCACTAAAAACAAACAATTATTGTATAGGGATATATGGGCGGGAGTGACGCGTTGAGCCACAAACACAAAAAACATAACACATTAACGGAAACATAAAATGTTCATTAGCAGCATACTTAACGAGTGATTCCGTACAGAAAATGTTAAAAAAGTTGCTGGAAATGCATCCACCAACAGTCACGCATGCTTGGCGACCTCTACATATGGCGTGATTGGCTGACAATGGTGGCGTGTGGGAAATACCCGGCGTATTTGAATCTGTTCGCCAATCACTCCACCGACGCTACCAAGCTTGCATTACTGTCGGTGGTAGCAATTTTGAGCAATTATTATAAACATTGCTGTAAAAAGGCATTTAGCGGCGACGTTGTAAATAAACAATGTGTTGCATTTCATGTGTTATTTTTGTGTTTGTGCCTCAACGCGTCACTCCCGCCCATATATTCCTATACAATAATTGTTTGTTTTAGTGAGCTCTACCACCGCTCAATGTTTGTCCCATGATTTTAGAGTCATCGTGTATACATTTCACCGGCGTGGTCTTTCCGTTCGCAATTCGCCTCTACGAGACTTTCGCAGGTTACCCAGTCATTTCACAGTGTAATGCGACAAGATCGCGGCGAAATGTGTGTTGTATTAATTGCCGTGTGCCAGGGTTTGCAAACCTAATAGTGTGTTCAGCCGTGCTTACATGTAAAAAGATAGGCATTAGAGATGGAAATGAAAATGTTAAGCAGTTGCATTTATTTATTGGTTTATTGGCGAAGCTTTGGCCGCGGGTTGGGGACCTGGGTAGTCGCAACCTTAACGCTAGCATGCTCTCGTTTCCGCCATGTCGACTCTGCCATTGGGCAGTCTCTGTGTGTGAATTTTTTGCTCGCCCATTGTGTAAATGACAGTTGAGGACGAGGCCTAGAAGTGTGGAGCGAGACGAAAGGGTCCTCAATTCGAACCCCCCCCCCCCTCATCGAGCGGAAGCAACGAATTTGCGGAACTGACAACAGTTGAAAAGCTTCCAAGGACAGGGCATGCATCAGCGACCTTTGTTGTTGGCTTCCACATGCGGTGTGCATCATGGTGACGAATGCGTGTTAAAGATGTTGGTTAATTCAAAATTCGTTTTTTCGGAACGCGAAACTGTTCCCGTTACCTCCTTCCAGCCCTGCGTCTATGCAGTGCTAACACCACGTGACGTCGTTCTTTCAAGTGCTGAAAAGCATAAATATTTCGCGTATAGCAAATAGGCTAGACATATTTATTTTTCTCGTTGTTTATGCTTGAGTACCACAAATATAATCAGTTCGAAACGTTATACGTATATGTGAATCTATATATATATATATATATATATATATACACACACACACACACACACACACAACACACACACACACATTCTGTGTCCGTTTGTTCGGACGCGTATAACTCCCAAAAAAAATCAACCAATTTTCATTCTGTTTATTTTTTTATAAACCTTCCTTTCGTTCCCACGAGTGTTTGTACGCCTTTCTTTTTTGTCTGTATTACCTGCAAAGCTACTAAAATCTGCAAAAAGTTCATTTTTACCATGCTTTCGCGTCAGGAAGCGCCTTTGTTGACAGCTGTCTGTTTGAACATATCAGTGTGTTGTTCTCAAGGTTTTTTTTTTTTACATATATACATATATGTATATGTACATATACTTCTGTCAATTAATTTCACAGAAATGAATAGAACCAAAATCTTTTATGCCACAGCAACGCGTGGCCGGGTAAGAATTTCGTGTTTTTTTATTAATATTTCTGTTCCTAATTAATGGATTCTATGAATAACATATTTGATTATTTGTTAATTTAAAACATTCATTTGTAGATACTGCATACTCTGCTTCGTGCGATTTGGCAATACCAAACCATCTATTGGTTACGCCTGCAGACGCACGTAGATGCGCGTAGTTCAGCTGCGGACAACGTGGACGCGTGCCGCTTGATGTAGAAGTTAGTTTTATTTTGCGTGTTGGACTCGCGCACTCAGGACTCGACGCTATTGTTACGGTCTCTACCCCGCAGTTAACGATTGTCTGCCGTCTTAATAAATACACCTCATGTATGATTAGAATGATTCAGTTACCCACGAACGCTGATAACACCCGCACGTGCGTGGCCTAGCTAACTGCAACTCGGTTTGAAGTACAGATCAGTGACACGGCGAGGCGGGAAGTATCAGCAGCATCGATGCGGTACGTGGATGTAAGCACGGCTGAACACACTTTTAGGCATGTAAATCCTGGTACACGGCAATTAATACAACACGCGTTAGACATTACGCCACGATCTTGCCGCATTACATTGTAGAATGACTGGGTAACCTGTGTGAAAGTCTCGTAGAGGCGAATTGCGAACGGAATGACCACGCCGGTGGAAAGTGCATAGAGACGACGTGGCATCTGATGCACGTACTTAGGTCGTCCTTAGAGTTCCTGCGCTTCTACCCTACGTAGAACACATCCTCGTAGAAGGCGCGCGCCAACCCACCTGTTCGAGGAACAAAATTCCGATCGCGACCTGCTTGAAAGCTTTTAACACTGATTTATTAATTACTCTTACAAACTACCGCGGTGTTGTAACCGACGATTGTTAATCAGCTAGGAGGTCCTTCAAAAATAGTCCAACCTAAAGTTGCATAAAAAAATACGCATGCACATTGGCGGCTTATCAGGGATCTGAACCAAAAAAAGGCACCAGCACACTGAATTAGCTAAACCTTGTGTGCTAGGAATCAAAAGAGCAAATATTTTACGACAGTGATTCATTCTTTTAGCACTATATATTGCGCCGCGAATAAATGTTCAAAATCCACATCGCAAGAAATAGCTCGACGAAAAGGCATTGCTATATAGCATGTGCACGGTTAAACGAGTACTTTTGAAATCAGTTATTGCCCCTATTTGCATATATTTTAACGGGCACAGTAACATACGTCAAGTAAAGATGACAACGACGGAAGTTAAGTAGTTCCATGTCTTAACGTAATATTAAAAGTGTCACTCAATCATTTGTGAGTATTGAAATAATTAATTTTGCTTTCTTTTTTTTAATGCACGTTAATTTGTTTACTAGCAAATTTGTAAAATATTTACTTTTATAATAATTTTATAGTTTTCTTGATCAACGTATGAATAAAGTGAACACACCCGTCGTAATGTTTACTGCGCATAGGCTATGGCGTAAGAATACACAGTGTGCAAGTAAAGTATATCTGAATCAGGGCTTTCGAAAGTGCTCGGTTTAATGCGAACGGCATATAACAACAATTAATCTCCCATGCAGTTGGCAACAATTTGCTGCCTTGGATTGCCCTTTTCAGATTTTCTTTGCTGGCTGCCTGAAACGTGTAAACGTCAATCATCGTGGTTTAGCGTTAATTTACGTCTCGTGCCCTCTTAGTTCGTCCGTAACATCGCGGCGTGACTGGGTGCATTCTGCCTGCGCAGCGCATCTGAAGAATGCTGAGGCAGGGAATTGCATAACTCGCGCAAGAACACAATGTTGGAGCATGGCCAGCTGAAGCTCGTGATGTTATCATTATATGAAAATAGTAACTGCCTTAACCTTCACGCTCGTATTCGCCGAGATGATCTGATAGGCGTGCATGTGGGGGGGTTCTTTGCAAAGTACTACTGCCATTTGCCCGCAGCCGGGCACCGGAGAACTGAGGGAAAATCCACCCGTACAGCCTCAGTGCAGTCTTGGTTGTTAAGGTGGGTTTATGATTTAACTTTTTTTCGGATACTTTTTTTTAAACCGGAAGTACACGGGAAGTTCTGTGACATTTTTGGAAGTCCGTTATTGATAAAATGAATGCGTTTGTAATTTTACGTAGAATTAAAAAAAAAAAATCACCTACATTTTTCCGTAAAATGTCGGAGATTGGTTTGTTTTAACAGTGCATTGTCCATTTCACTTTTCGGAAGCCTTGGTCTGCAAGTATTTTCGTCGTTCTGCGTGTGATTGACATTCCTCATTCCCTTACTTGCACCCTCTCTTCCTAGAGTCTCCTCTTTGAATCGGCGAATCACTAGTTGCGACAAACTGCCAAATTAACGCCTTTTCCATAGAATTTTCTCTCTTTCCGGGAATGGTCTTTTTCTCCCACGCGGTTCCGTCTGGGGACTAGTTGAGTAAGGGCTTAAGTGTGGCTGCCAGTTTAACCAAGGGGGGTGGAGGAGGGGTCTCGTCATGTTCTTGCTATTAGCTTCATTGGGGAGGAAGATATTAATTAATCATTGGCTCATTCGTCCTTACGACGTTCCGGAACCGATTAAACCGCTTTTGATTGAGCTTCAAACTGCCTCCATCCAGTTTGGCGCACAGCTCGTCCAGGGGTTGCTTTAATAACAGCGGCGAGTCGTGGTTTGTTAACTAGCGACTACGTATTCGTCCTGAGTCGTACCTCGTCACATTTTTTTCTTGGCAAGAAAATGCAATCAGTGATTGGTGTCGCAAAATATTACAACCCCTCATTTTGAGATAAAGAGTTTAGTCACAAATTCCCC
>NQII01003216.1:136307-157167 GCA_002778355.1 Clitarchus hookeri
GACGTGGCATGGACTCGACTAATGTCTGAAGGTATGCAGGAGGCAATTCACACCATGAATCCTGCAGGGCATTCCACAAATCCAATCTGCGCCAATTTGAGAAAGGGCTGCACGTCTGTCACGCTTAATGATTCTCGTCAGTCGTCGTTTGTCCCGTTCTTTCACGATCTTTTTTTTCCGGCCGAAGCGATGTCGAAAAATTGATGTTTTACCGGATTCCCGATGTTCACGGTACACTCGTGAAATGGTCGTACGTGAACATCCAAATGTTACCGCTACCTTGGAGATGCTATGTCCCATCTCTCGTGCGCCGACTATAACACCACGTTCAAACTCACTTAAATCTTGATAACCTGCAATTGTAGCAGCAGTAACCGATCTAGCTGCCGACCGCATCACGTTACTCTGATTGGATCCATACCTCTGTTATTTGCACACGCACGCCTATACCAGTTTTTTTGGCTCTTCAGTGTATGATGTGTTCGGTTGTTTCCTAAATATTTCATGCATCAGAAGTATACTTGTGTTAACATAAAAATGCCTTATTTTTTTTGTTAAATTGAGCTTTTATTTATATTTTATCTACAATTAATATTAATGAAACGAAAAACTGACCTTGACTATGTCTAAACAAGGGCGAAAAACATTAATGTCTTAATTGGTAGCCAAGCTCATAACCTGTTGGTCCCGATGTTATGCCTTAGCGGCCTCGCTACGGAGGTCGCCGAAATGGAAAGTTTATCAAAACATTTTTTTTACAAAAAAAAACTTTACGATGTAGCGAGAGGAGGGTTGTGCGAGACGACATAGTTATGGGAAATATTTTGCTGTTTCGAAAGCATTACTGTACTGTGCACAGAAGTTTTGAAACGAACCTTTGAATAATCACCCTAGGAGTAACATGTCGACCTGTTTTTTAAATAACTTGTATNACATGTCGACCTGCTTTTTAAATAACTTGTATACCACAAATACATAACACTGTGATTAACTTTAAAGTATTGTATTCTTGAATAAATGAAACTGTAACGTAGTATTTTCTATAGCTTGTAATATTTGTTTCGTATTAAATACGAATTAAAAACAGCGAGGGCAGCGATGTATTGTCAACGGCTAGTAAGGAATAGTTCACAGTTAAAATATTGTTTTAACCTAGATAGTTGGAAAGCTATTTGTAAATTAATCGTTGCCTATTGGTATATTTAAATGTTTAAGTAACCCTTGAGGAAACGCATTTAATTGTTACAGTCAAAAATATCAGCGCAAATTACAGTGCGTAGGCCCTAGTGACATGGTGTTTTTTCGTTCGAGGAAGAAACTTGAACAGGCGTAGCGGAACTTGTGTGTGTGTGTCTCTCACTCTCCCTCCCTCCCCCTCTCCCTCTCCCTCTCCCTCTCTCCCCCCTCTCTCTCTGTGTTTCGAACCGCTTGTAGTAGCAGGAAAATTATACATGATTTAAATTTTAGCATATTTCATACTTATTACAGCAAAAATAATGAATTTTGAATGTGTAATTTACAATTGAAACTAGGTTTTATTGTTTGACTACTATATTCAAATGTGATGGCGGGACGGTCACACATCTGAAGTTGGCAGAAGTGGCGGCTGGCGACATGACATTGCGTGTTGAAAGAAGCGTTAATTTCTCTTCGGTGGAAAATACTTAAATTTACCACATCAAGTTTGTACACTTTGGTTTTTTTTTTTAAACCTACCTGGGAANAGCATTACTGTACTGTGCACAGAAGTTTTGAAACGAACCTTTGAATAATCACCCTAGGAGTAACATGTCGACCTGTTTTTTAAATAACTTGTATTCCACAAATACGTAACACTGTGATTAACTTTAAAGTATTGTATTCTTGAATAAATGAAACTGTAACGTAGTATCTTCTATAACTTGTAATATTTGTTTCGTATTAAATACGAATTAAAAACAGCGAAGAGCAGCGATGTATTGTCAACGGCTAGTAAGGAATAGTTCACAGTTTAAATATTGTTTTAACCTAGATAGTTGGAAAGCTATTTGTAAATTAAACGTTGCGTATCGGTATATTACATTTTTTAAGTAGCACTTGAGGAAACGCATTTAATTGTTAGTCAAAAATATCAGCGCAAATTACAGTGCGTAGGCCCTAGTGACATGGTGTTTTTTCGTTCGAGGAAGAAACTTGAACAGGCGTAGCGGAATTTGTGTGTGTGTCTCTCCCTCTCTCTCCCTCTCTCTCCCCCTCTCTTTCTCCCTCTCTCTCTCCCTCTCTCTCTCCCTCTCTCTGTGTTTCGAACCGCTTGTAGTAGCAGGAAAATTATACATGTTTTCAATTTTTAGCATATTTCATACTTATTACAGCAAAAATAATGAATTTTGAATGTGTAATTTACAATTGAAACGAGATTTTATTGTTTGAATACTATATTCAGATGTGATGGCGGGACGGTCACAAATCTGAAGTTGGCAGAAGTGGCGGCTGGCGACATGACATGGCGTGTTGAAAGAAGCGTTAATTTATCTTCGGTGGAAAATACTTAAATTTACCACATCAAGTTTGTACACTTTGGTTTTTTTTTTTAAACCTAACTGGGAAAGTTCCGATGTTATGATCATTATTTTTCCCCCGGGAGGAATTAATACACTGTAACTTGCGTCGTGACCGNAAGTTCCGATGTTATGATCATTATTTTTCCCCCGGGAGGAATTAATACACTGTAACTTGCGTCGTGACCGCTGTGTGTGAAAGAGCCTTTACGTTACGCCGGGTCAGTGTGTGTGTGTGTGTGTGCGCGTGCGTGTGTGTCTGTGTGTGCGTGCGATATATATATAGCAAATAACGGACGCGCGAAATTTATACGCTTTAACCGTGAACTGTTTTTACGACGAAAGTAATTTTTTGAAAGTCACGTCTGCTTATTTATAATGACGTTATAACTTTGCCCTGGGCGTTTTAAACACAGTTGTGTGACATTATTATGTTGCTGTGCTTTGGATGTTTGCCACAACCCGATCAACATACTAAGCCCTGCCAGATAAATTTAAATAAATAATAATGAAATAAACCTAGATAACAGTACATACCAGTGCATAGAAATTTGAGCGGAATAAAAGTTACGGTAGGCCTATTTGCGTGCATGTTCACCACTATATTTTTAATTTGTCGCTGCTACGTACAAAAAATAANAAAGTTACGGTAGGCCTATTTGCGTGCATGTTCACCACTATATTTTTAATTTGTCGCTGCTACGTACAAAAAATAAGTTACACGAGTTGCGTGCTTGAATTTACTGTGTGTTTTCTTTGGACTGGTTGTTCCTTATTTTTAATATTTATTCCAACTGATGCCGTTCGTTTAACGAAATAACCCAACACATATCAATAACTGGAAGTTAAATACTACAGTTCTTTCCCTGCAGTCGTAACAGGGTCAAACACAGTCGCGGCTAAATATTAACTAACGTGTATTACGTGGAATGTACTCTGTCGTGTACAACAAATATGTTAACAATGTAAAAATAATAAGCGTAAGAACTATTGTCAATACAGACATTATTAAAAAGTCATAAAGTTAACGTAAATATAGTTAATAGGCCTAAAATGTGAACTCTCGTACGAAATGGTTTTTGAAATATGACAGAATTCTTTGAAAAGCTGAAAACAGTAAACAGAGCATTTTGCAGTTAAAATGTAGAAATCCCATGGCAGTGTTTATGTTTACGTGTAGCGGAAGGATACGTAATGGGTAACCAAAAGTAGAACTTTAGTAGGGCTTTAGAAAAGTGTGAAGTAACCGTGAATGGCCTATATTTTGTTGGCCCACGACACGAATTGTACGTTTTTTATATTGCTGTGTTCACTTTGACGTGACTGCGAGAGAGAAATTTGCGTCGCATATGCTTGCAAGTTAGGCACTTTCTGGCCGAGTTTAGTTCGTTGGAACTAACCTGTCATGGTGTGCGATTGTACCTTTAACTGTACGGAAAATCGTAATGTGGTTATACCAGGAAATGCTGGTTTTCAGACATTAAGGCATTAAAAAATCCGGGTGCTTGGCTGTCATTACAGCACCGAAATATCCAAGTCAGATGAAGAGTGGATACTCTGAAGTCTGTGCTGTTTTCCTGAATGAGGCGATACTGGCAAGTCAGACTGGTGATGTCATTATGTGTTTGAACCCAGTGGCCCGAGGTTTTTTGGTACTTAAAACATGTTTCGTCACAGGTCAACACTTGTCACTCGTGTATCGAATTTTTTTTGCCGTTTCGCGTGTAAGCAAGTGTATAATTGGTATTGTTAACTAAATACATATAATTTTGTAAAATATTTCGATTCTTATTGTGTTGCAACCTACATATATAGAATAAACTTAGTTCCCCACACTAATATGCCCACACGTTATATAACATTTTGTCGCAAATCTTAATTTTACAAAACGCTGTAGTACTTACAACAAAATTACTTTATTTGAACGCGACAGCATTATTGAAAATAATTCCTTTTGATGATTGCTATCTTTATTTCACCTTAAATACGTAAACTTTTGTTCACTAACATAAGCGTGTGTACTAAAGCCAAAGCCAAACACAGATGTTATTTTTACTGTTTTGCGATTTCAAACACTGTCGGAGAATGTGCAATAATGATTCCAAAATGAAATAAATATTTTGGCACGGGCAAGCATTATCACAACTCGGGCCGAACACAAATATATTTATACACAAATAAATAGAATTTAGCCATTTACCAGCAGCTTAAAGGCACTATTTGGAACACCAGAGGGCCTTGCGGCGGAAATTGTTCCTATGCCAAACTCTCCCACAAGAAATCTCGCTTGGTTCCAAACCTGTGTGGAATAAACCTTAACAATAGCTGTGATTATTTCCTACCTAATTCGCAGATAGAGCATGTTGTTCTTTGTTTCTGCGCTCTTTACCTGAGGAATTATTTCTTGCCATGTCTTGATAAATAAAGATCGCGGTTCACAGCTGCATTGCACAAACCAATGGCAGTGCCGAGCAAAGAAACTTTCTTTCCTCACGATTCGTTTATTTATTTGTTTATTAATTTTCATGTATTTTGANATTTATGTATTTTGAACTATAATCCATTAATGGTTACTTCACATTTTTCTGACGCCCTGCTTAAGTTCTATTTCGAGGATATTCCTCCCCCTCGTGCAAACTAAGCTTAATTAAGTCTACAAAATTACACCAAAGGACTACGCACCGAATTCGTGCGCACTCATTTGTAACAATATTCTGCGTTAGAACTATTTCTTACTAGGCGCTACCAACGCAAATTTTTTATCACTGTTTTTATTAATGTTTATTATAAATTACATATCATAATGTATAAATATAGTGTAGGTAAAACTTCAATTTAAAGAAAAATAAAAAACTTATATTTTAACAGAAGTATAAAACGCTCGAGACTCATGGCATATTTAGGAATTAACTAAATACGTCATACATGGAGTGATTTCTCAAAGGTTTGATTCAAAAAGTGTGAAGAAACCGCGAATATTTTTTTTATATATCTTTCTGCCATTTTCCCTTAACCCTAACTTCGTTACTGCAACGGATTGGTGATGGTGTGTGTGTGTGTGTGCGTGCGCGCAATTCGTAGTTTTGCTCCAAGTNCTCTCCCTCCCTCTCTCGTGAACTGAATTACCAGTGCGAGTGTGCGGGAAATGGTTGATAATGAGTATCAGAACCTCGTGTCTGAGGTTTTTTTTGCTGAAAGTCAACGCGCGCAGTCTTTGTTGTTTATCGCATACGTGACTCGTGGACTAGTGTTTGATAATATGCCATTGTTCGATTGCGTAATTGCTTACATCACTCCACGCTTAGTTTTCCTCGCCATTTCCAGTAGCACCAAGGCATTGCTGCTGGTTGCATATTTTAGGAGTTGAAATGAAAAAAAACTATTTCGGTGTGGAAACTTTATTTTGAGAGAATGTATATTTCTACAAGACTTAAGCTCCTTCAAATTATTTTCCCTGCAGGGTAGAGCTCCCAAAAAATTATATTTCTTTTATTTCCACGATTAATTTATTTTGTGAATATTTACGCGAAATAAAAAAATTAAAGAATATCCGTGACCTAGGGACATCTATATTTCCTGCTATATCCCTGTACTTGCGTTCAAATTGTGTCTCGTGACCAGGTGGGTTCGTCTGCATAATTGTAAACCATGGCATTGTACTAGGCGTTTCCAACACACCTATTTTTCGCCACTGTTTTTGTTCATATTTATTACAAGTGAAATATTATAATTTATGTGTACAATACATGTAAAAGTCCAGTTTAACTAAAAATAAGGTACTTTAATGTTAATACGTGTATAACGATTGTGATACAAGGCATGTTTAGGAAACAACCAAACACGTCATAAATAGGGTGATTTTTCAAAGGTTTGACTTAAAATGTGTAAAGAAACTGCGAATCGATTATACAGGCATTTCACGGATAACTGAGCACTTTTGAAAGTCCTGTTAAGGATCTACTTTCCTTCTCATTTGGTATATTTTTGCCGTTGCCGTGGACTTGTGTGCGTAGTTACACAATGCTGAGGCACCATGTCTTCGGCACACTCAACCCGGTGTGAACATGATCACTCAACCCGGTGTGGACATGATCACTCAATCCGGTGTGGGCATGATCACTCAACCCGGCGTGGACATGATCACTCAACCCGACGTGAGACATGATCACTCAACCGGCGTGGACATGATCACTCAAACCGACGTGAGACATGATCACTCAACCCGGCGTGGCCATGATCACTCAACCCGGCGTGGACATGATCACTCAACCTGGCGTGGACATGATCACTCAACCTGGCGTGGACATGATCACTCAACCTGGCGTGAACATGATCACTCAACCTGGCGTGGACATTGCCACTTCAATGACGCAGCCATACCACCAATTTGTCCTGCCTAGGGGTACCCGATATGGTCTATTCGCGGTTTCTTCACATGCTTTGGATTAAACATTTGAAAGATCGCTCCATGCATGACGTGTTCTGTTGTTTCTTGAGAATGACATGTATCAGAAGCGTTTTACACTTCTGTTAACATAACTATGTGTTGTTTTTTTATTCGAGTGTACTTTTACTTACATTTTTGTAAAAATGATAGTATTTAATTTGAAATTAGTATGAATTATAACAGGGAGAAAATAGGTGTGTTGGTAATGCCTAGTAAGATATAGTTCTTATGCAAAATATTATTAACAGGAATCAATCCCTGCCATCTCGTATTTTTTTTTTTTTAATTTTCGCAAAAACTTGCATTATAAATTTTGTATTAAATTTTACGGAACGACATGAGACCGGGCATTCCTTTGCACATTTTCTGAAGGTATGTAATGCTTGACTACTGTGGTTAGTTTAACTGCTGTAGTCGCCTACAGGAAACATTACTTACTTCTTCTCAGCTGTTGATAGTTAAAAATTAATAAAGGCCGTGAAAACTTGACAGCTTTATAAAGCTTGAGAAGCTATTATATGGCGTGTCGTGCAAAAAATCTTGTCGTTCTCTCATTTCCCCCCGCCCTTGCATTCCGGCGCTGCTCCATACCTCGCAGAGTCACGCGATATCTCCTCGCAGCCGAGAAAACCCGCCGACCAGCGGCATCGTCTGGCACGATTCCCACATGCGAAAATCCGGGGGCGACCCCGCCGGGAATCGAACCCGGTTGGCCTTGGTGGTAGGCGAGTAGTCTAACCACCACACCACCCCGGCCCCTTTATTCGCTTAGTGATTTGCAAATACGTGGTATTACATCTGCGCCCTGTTCTGGCATCGTGCACGTGCCACGTAGGAAGCGTCCTCGAAGAATAGCAGTTCGGCTCTCAAGACCTCGCTGTTAAGAGTCGCCCACTCAATCGAAGTGTAGTCGTGTACGAGATGGCTATCTTTTATTTCGTGTAGTGAATAAAATATAAGCTTGTTATATTCACGCAAGAGTTCAGTTATAAATAAAAATACAATACATATAATAAAATACATATCAAAACTATTTAATTTACTTGACAAGTGACTACTTCGCCAACATATATCTACACGCTTTAAGCAGACGTCTTATGTACACGAAATTAACCGTACCTGCAGTATGTCTTCGATGGTAGCCATTTTGCTCGCCTTGGTGAGTGAGTGAAGAGATTCGGGCGGCTCTGAACATCGATGCTCGCCCTAGTCTTCACGCACTTAATTGTGGGTAATATCGACGTTGTCTGCCCGGTATGCTTGGCGATAAGCTGAGATCGGCTCAACTTTTTGTTCAGCGCAGACAACGTGGATAGCGCCGAAGTGGCGAGCAGCGCGCTGATTGGCTGTTGGTACAATCTGCTCGTCGTTCTCTGCGAACGTGCTAATACACCTTTAGTCTCGACGATCTGATTGGTGAACGATGTTGAGCAATGTTGATGGTTTACTGGAGTACGCGCTACACGCCGCTATATACTGGTCACGAGAAAAAATCGTAATGTAATAATTGTAGGACAAATAAATGCTGTTCAGTTTGTAGACATTACTTACAAGTGTTATTTCCCCGCTTACAAAAAATCTAGACAGCACATTGTTTTGTATAAAGCATGCCAGAATCAAAACTTTTTTTGGGACGTACACATACTAAGAACTAACTCGCTTACCGAAATAAGATAACTCACATTAAAATAAGATACCATCAGTTATTTCAAGAAATATTTATAATCACGCAATTNCTTACCGAAATAAGATAACTCACATTAAAATAAGATACCATCAGTTATTTCAAGAAATATTTATAATCACGCAATTGAATTTTTTTGCAATTTTTTTAAATGTTTTAAAATAAAAAAATTTTTGCTTATTTTGTATTTGTGGCAGTGTTAAGTTTTTGTAAAATTTATTTTGCTAAGCATACCTTAAAATGAATCAAAACGTTATCTTCCAGTCACTCTTGTCAAATTTCCTGTTTGTTGTCGNTCAAAACGTTATCTTCCAGTCACTCTTGTCAAATTTCCTGTTTGTTGTCGTTTATTTTATTTGTAGCCCACATTTCAGAACTCTAAAATTGTGATTTTGACATGCACTGATGTAGAAATTGTGCCATCTAAAAAAATACTAATGCGGGGAAAGAGTACTTACAAGTAGGTCAAACGGTATTTAGCACACATTAAAAATAATGGATTTTTTTCGTGAATCTTGTCACAGACTTTCCACCATTAAAATAATAGGGTCACCGCTAAATGTCCCATACGTACGCAGTGAGACGAGGGCATAGCACGCCAGTCCTGAGCCGTGCGCTCAGTGGCGTTGGCGCACTTGAGCGCGTGGCAGAGTCGCTTATCGGCTGCAGGTAGGCGGGGGCCTTAAGCACCGTGTGTTGTCGGTGTGCAGCCGACAGCAGCCTGTGCGGCGCGTGTAGTAAGTCGCCTCTGCCCCGGGCTGTCTGCCGACGCGCGCGCGCGACCTGTCTCTATGTGTCCGCGTGGATCGAGGACCTCCACCTACTTGAAGGTCGAGCACCTCTCCGACTTCACGGAGCAAAAAAGAACAGACTGGCTGCCGATCACTCTATCCCTCCGTCCCTAACCCCTGTGACATCACATGCAGTCCTGATTTTCTGTCTCTCTCTCTTTCTCTTTCTTTCTCTCTCTCTTTCTTTCTTTCTCTCTTTCTTTTTCTCTCTTTCTCATTTCTCTCTCTCTCTCTCCTCTCTCTTTCTCTCTCTCCTCTCTCTCTCTCCNTCTCTTTCTTTTTCTCTCTTTCTCATTTCTCTCTCTCTCTCTCCTCTCTCTTTCTCTCTCTCCTCTCTCTCTCTCCTCTCTCTCTCTCTCTCTCTGTGATATCAGCAAGGTCTGCTGTCCCTTCATAACCCCCTCTCCCTCNTCTCTCTCTCCTCTCTCTCTCTCTCTCTCTGTGATATCAGCAAGGTCTGCTGTCCCTTCATAACCCCCTCTCCCTCCGCTCTGCAACCCCTGCAAGTGACATCTCACATGCAGTCCTGATTCTCTGTATCTCTCTCTCTCTGTGTGATCAGAATTGTTATCAGCAAGGTTTGCTGTCCCTCCATAACCCCCTCCCCCTTTTTTTTTCTCTCTAAGAGCATCGTGTGCGGGTCGGGAGCGTGGTTTTGGAGGGGGCACTCTGTTTTACATTTTGATTCATTTTTGGAGTTTTCCGAATCATTTGTTAAGGTTCGGCAAGACCACGCCGACGGAACACGTTCACCACTCGCACTTCAGCTTCATGAAACTCGCCCTCAGCCAGGATCAGTGCCCACGCAGTGATCTACCCCCGGGGTTAACTGATTTGAGAACCGTGTTTTTTTCCCCAGGTTACGAATGGTTCTCACTTCCACAGGCGAACACAGAGCCTTCGTCTCATTGGTCGTGATGACGAAGCAAGTGCTGTCTCGGCGTGAAATACAACACACGTCATTAAAATTCGCATTTGCAACACGGCAACCCCAAATGAAACAGGTCCGAAAAGGTTTAAAAGACAAAATAATTACTGGTTAACTAAGCAATAAGCTAGAGTCACGCGAAGAATGAAGCCTATTAGTTTAACATTTTTGAGAGTTTTCTTTCGGGTATCAGTTAATTACGATGCAATCTGATCGGCGGGTTTTCAACAGAATCTCCCGTTTCCCGCGCCCTTGCATTCCGGCGCTGCTCCATACTCACTTTGACTCAAGACCTGGGCGTGAAGAGTCGCCCAAGCCTCTTCGCTCACACATTCACTACAATGCAACAATTTTTCTCCGTCCTTTCATGCGCGCCACTGATTCGCGGATGCCTCTGGCGTTAGCGCGCTCGCGTCGTAAATAGGGCATAATTGGCTCGAAACGCAAGTCATTTATGCCGCAGCGCAAGCTTGTAAACACGCAGAGGAAAATGCTTTATAAAGACTCTACGCCTTTCCCAAGTCAGGCCGCGTTCCATCAAATCAATTTTCTGTAATCCAATAAAAAAATTTTAATGTGTTCGATTTGCATTATTTTGGAAGTGTGTACCAAGAGGAGTTAGAAAAAAAAAATTGAATTGATGTCCGTTGAGACAGGCAGGCGTGCAGAAACTGCCACAGACGACGTCAGTTAAATACATTTCTTACGAAAGGCATCATTTTGAAAACGTGGCCGTCCTTGTTACCAAATATAAACTCTCCCTCGAGATATTGTGATGCCGGTGTTGTGTAAAGGAATACTTCGTAATGACACCGTACACGTAATTAGCCGTACTTAAATGCGAAATCACAAATTGACGCAACTAGGGAAGGTGTTTATCCGCGGTAATGTGTATTACTGATAAGTTCCTGCGAAATTCTCATTACTTGCCTGCAGATTGGACTTTTGTTTGACCTCGGCCGTTTGCGGATAGTTTGTCCGGCTCGCCTCGAAAAAAATCTTTTGAATCCACAACTAATGTTCAGCTGAGAACCGACCAATCTCCTGTAACTCGGTCAAACAAACGTAACGAATGTCGACCAACGACAGTGAAGGCTCCCGACTCTATCACAGCCAAGTTACACTGACATGTTATTTGAAAGATTTAAAAGAAAAGTAATTGCAAACTCTATTTAAATACGAATTAAATANAAAGTAATTGCAAACTCTATTTAAATACGAATTAAAAATATAAATAATGAATAAATGATTGTCATATAGTACACATCTAAAATACCATGTTGACTTCATTTTAACGCTACCATTAACAAATTAAATTATATAATAAACAATATCATTTAGCAAAATATTCAATTACACTGGTATATTTTAATAGCTTGGAAAAAATTTGCAAAAGCTAATTTGGACATTAATTAAAAATGAAAATAATGGATAAATTACCATATCGTTAAATGTGCATGATCTAAACAACAATTTTCTTAGAAGAATGGAACATGTTACATCGTTGACAACTAACGTCACATACACTAATATTAAGCCTAAAACAAAATAACATCGTAAAGCCTACTCGCAAGCACGCGCCCACACATCGATAGTATATTTAACAAATAAACAATTCTCATGAAAAACAATAAATATATTATATTTAACAAAAAGGAACCAGAAACACAAATCAGAGCCTTCCATTTTTGTTATTTAAGATTGTTTCTGTGACATATTTTTAACGGTGCCGAACTGTTCAAATAAATCGTTTTGAATGTACAAATTGAAACTGTTCCCCTCGCTTCCTGAGATAAATAGTTCCAGTGTGTAGTTGCGTTCGCTGTGAAAGATAGGGCTGTAAAGGAGTTGTGTTTTGCACCAGCAGTTTCTTCAAAAGAACGAGTGTTACAGTAGCCGCCTGGTTAAAGGAATTTTTCATGTCTGAGGTCTGAAAGTGTGGGAGCGCTAGGGGCGACCGAGAAACGCGCATCAACTCTCTCATCGCCTCTACGCGCAAAGCACTGAACTGGCGTGCAGTCTTGCCGTCGATAACGCGCCTCTATGAGACTTTCAGCGGAGACCCTACCATTTTATGACGGAATAATAAAAATAAATTTTTCATGCACGTCTCTAATCCTTTTTTAATGTTTTCTACCAGAAAGTTTACACCTAAAAACGACCGAGAAAACACCCGTTTGAGCCATTTTCACCATGGAGGAACTGTAAAACGTATGCATACGCGTAAAGTTTCTTAAATGCTATTCGTAAGCAGACCTCACTCAGACACGTGGAACGGTTTTATATATAAAAAAAAAAACGTTTTCTGCTGGAGCTCTGCACACCGTTCGGCGGCCTACCCAGGCGGCCATCTTACGTGTACCGGGTACTAAGTAACGAGACAAAAGATATCTGGAGTATCCTGTTAAAAACAATTTCTTAGCAAGCACGTCTTGTGCAATGCACGCCGGTTTTTTTTTTAAATCAAGTCATGACAAATGATGTGTGCATTTGGTGACGTGGTCGTTATCTTTAAGATTAAAAATATGACACATGTAATTGTTCTGCATACAATTAAGCTTCTGAGGTAAATCTGCACACATGTTATTGAAAACTGTGTCAGCATAGTCAGGACGTGAGATTATCAACCACTCTGTTATGTTCNAAAGATATCTGGAGTATCCTGTTAAAAACAATTTCTTAGCAAGCACGTCTTGTGCAATGCACGCCGGTTTTTTTTAAAAATCAAGTCATGACAAATGATGTGTGCATTTGGTGACGTGGTCGTTATCTTTAAGATTAAAAATATGACACATGTAATTGTTCTGCATACAATTAAGCTTCTGAGCTAAATCTGCACACATGTTATTGAAAACTGTGTCAGCATAGTCAGGACGTGAGATTATCAATGACTCTGTTATGTTCNTAAATCTGCACACATGTTATTGAAAACTGTGTCAGCATAGTCAGGACGTGAGATTATCAACCACTCTGTTATGTTCTTCACTGACTTCATAGGTAAAATGTTTTTTAATCCTTCTTAATGACTGCATAATAATATTTGTTTTTCTACACGGGTTTGTGACATGTTCCGTGCTGCGCTGGTAACGTTTGATGACTTGAGTTGTTTACTGTATCCGATTTTATAATGCCCTGGGTTTTCTTAAGGTTTAATTGTGGGCCATGCTTTATTGACCACTGCAGGATGCATGGCAGCTCAAGGTTAATTTATGTCAGCTGAGGATGCTGCGACGAGTAAATTTGGAAATCGTCTGCATATAAACGATATAATCCATTCACAGTTACTTCACATTCTGAAGTCCCGCTATAGTTCTACTTCCAGAATATTCCTCCGCCTCGTGCGAACGAAGCTTTACCGAGTCTGTAAAGTTACACCGAAGGACAACGCACCGCATTCGTGCGCACTCAGTTGTAATAATATTTTGCAGAACTATTTATTACTAGGCGTTACCAACACACACACACACACATTTTCTCGCTGTTTCTATTCACATTGCGTATTTATAAACGAAGCATTATAATGTATATATAAAATGTAAATAACATTTCAGTTGAACCAAAAATAGTTACTTTTGTGAGCACACGTATAAAAGCTTGTGATACATGGATTTTTTTTTTGTAAATAACCAAGCACGTCATACTGAGGTAATTTTTCATATGTTTGATTCGAAACATGTGGAGAAACCGCGAATAAGCTATATTTGCAGTGTTGTAGCTACTGAGGCAGAATAGAAGGTGCCCCGGCATATCCGCGGGAAACGCCTGTTTAAACTGCGCGCCGGGCGCCTGTTAACCTTCAATAATCAGGAACTTGAATACATCCATACGTAAAATAGTAATTCCTAAAATACTTTCGCGTGTATCATTACAAACATGCTACCATTAAACTGCAACTATAAATCTGACAACTGTAAGCTGCCACTGTAGTTAGTTTGGCAGGTTTTTGTACTCTTCTTCTATCGGTAGCGTAGATATATCGTCTGCACAAACACGTAACTTTGTAAGCTCGCTGCTATGCCGCCGGGCATGGCAGAAGGTGGCACGAATAAGGTTTAATGTTCGGCAGGCTATCGAATCTACTTTACACGTGGGATACGCACGCGTNGAATCTACTTTACACGTGGGATACGCACGCGTCTCTCCATGTCTGGAAGTGGAACTCGTATTCGTGAACTCCCATTTGACGAGCCGACACAATGACGTTTTTTTTTCAGAGCCGGCTTTTCCGGTCTGCAATTAATGTTCTAGATAGTGGAAACGGCGTAACCTGTTCAGGACGATTTTCTGTTTAAAAAATTCCTTCGCGTATAGATACTTAGAACTAGCACGTGAGAGGCATTCAAACGGGCTTGAATTTTCCAAGGAAGGTTCCTTCTCGTCTACACAATACCCTTTTTAAGAAATATGTGACAGCGAAGTTGTCTATTACAGCGAGAACGGCTTTACCATATTTGTTGTAAAAGTGAGTGCAAGATTGTGAAATATGTCTTATTGAGACATACACATGCATTATTGCGTATTCATATCGCTAACGTATCGCAACTAACTTAGGATGTTAGAAGTATTAATGAAAACAAGATAACGTCAGCTAGGTTATTTTCGACACTCACTCCTGCCTTTTCTCCGTCGCAAATTGAGAAAAAAAAAAAAAAAAGAAATTAACCTTTTTATGTGTTCATGATGTATTTAAGTTATGACTAGCTGCAGAACGTGGTTAATAAGTGNTCTCTCCATGTCTGGAAGTGGAACTCGTATTCGTGAACTCCCATTTGACGAGCCGACACAATGACGTTTTTTTTTTCAGAGCCGGCTTTTCCGGTCTGCAATTAATGTTCTAGATAGTGGAAACGGCGTAGCCTGTTCAGGACGATTTTCTGTTTAAAAAATTCCTTCGCGTATAGATACTTAGAACTAGCACGTGAGAGGCATTCAAACGGGCGTGAATTTTCCAAGGAAGGTTCCTTCTCGTCTACACAATACCCTTTTTAAGAAATATGTGACAACGAAGTTGTCTATTACAGCGAGAACGGCTTTACCATATTTGTTGTAAAAGTGAGTGCAAGATTGCGAAATATGTCTTATTGAGACATACACATGCATTATTGCGTATTCATATCGCTAACGTATCGCAACTAACTTAGGATGTTAGAAGTAATAATGAAAACAAGATAACGTCAGCTAGGTTATTTTCGACACTTACTCCTGCCTTTTCTCCGTCGCAAATTGAGAAAAAAAAGAAAAAAGAAATTAACCTTTTTATGTGTTCATGATGTATTTAAGTTATGACTAGCTGCAGAACGTGGTTAATAAGTGNAAAAAAGAAATTAACCTTTTTATGTGTTCATGATGTATTTAAGTTATGACTAGCTGCAGAACGTGGTTAATAAGTGCTAAATATTGATTTGGCGTGCTCCAACCAATAGAGAGACCAAGGCGGTGTAGTGGTCAGATTGCTCGCCTCCCACCAAGGCGAACCGGGTTCGATTCCCGGCGGGCTCACCCGGATTTTCGCACGTGGGTAACGTGGTGGACGTTGTCGTTAGCCGGCGGGTTTTCTTGGGGTACTTCTGTTTCCCCCGCCTTTGCATTCCGTCGTTGATCCATCCTCACCCCATCTCATTCTCACCGACCCTCAACAACTCGCTGTTAAGGTCATATTTCACTATCATTTTTTATTTCATTATCTGAAAGCGATTTATGCGAGGACCATATAAATGTAAATATTTGTGGTCAAATTAGTGTAGTTTTCAAAATATAGCACCGAAAAGTAGAAAATTTCGTAATATGGAAGCCCAAGTTGCTAGGCTCCTAATTAACTTTGTCAAATAAATCACATGAGTAGTATGATTATGATGAGTCTGGGGCATCGGCGTCTGGCGTATGAGCTAAACGCCGGCCGCCATATTGGATCCACATGCCCTTGACATTTGACCCCAAAAATTCCAAAAAAAANGCGTATGAGCTAAACGCCGGCCGCCATATTGGATCCACATGCCCTTGACATTTGACCCCAAAAATTCCAAAAAAAAATATAAAAAAGATTATATTAAAAATTATTAAAAATTTATAAAAAAAATGATTTTAAAAAACTAAAAATTNAAAAAAAATATAAAAAAGATTATATTAAAAATTATTAAAAATTTATAAAAAAAATGATTTTAAAAAACTAAAAATTTCTGGATGTCCCCCACACCCCTCCACCCATAACCATTCCGCCATCTTAGTAGGTGCAGTCCACCATATGGGCAGGTGCAACCATCCACCATTTTGGTTGGTGCAATCCGACATCTTGGTAGGCATCACAGCCACCATCTGCAATCTTGTTTTTTTTTCGTGTGTCATTTGTTTTACATTGCTGGCGCTGTCCCCAGCATCGGGTCCAGCAGACGAGACGACTGACCCCCTCCACCCCCCATCCAATTTTTCTCATTGGCTTATTACTCACATTCGCTCCATCATCTCCACCCCACCACCAATTACTCACATTCGTTCGACCCTCTTACCACCTCAATTCTCATTCCACCATATGCAGCCATCTAGGTGGTGCTATTTTCTCGATTTCGTCATCAGGCGAGCTGCCGATTTAGCCACCAGGTGGCAGCCATATTTGATTATGTTTTTTAAAGTATAGGTGGTGCTGTCAGTACCCTCCATGTTAGATTCTATTCTCAACAATTAGGTGGTTTTAATTTCTCGATTTAGCCACCAGGCGAGCTGACAACTCTCATATTTACAGACATTAAAAAACATGTAATTTTTCATTCCTATTTTTAAAAACTTTTAAGACCGATTATAAAAAAAAGTAATATTTCATTTTAAGGCTAATTAAAATACCATTGCACATTATGTAATTATTTTATCCGTAAATGCATTTTGTCTTTTAAATTCCAAACTTTTTGTATGACACACCAGGAATAAATTAAATGCGCAATTATTTCTTAAACATATTTTATTCGGTAAAATTTACATCTACTTCATTCACATGTTTTTTTGGTTCATAGTCTTCGCATCAACTGCTCCCAGTTATAAACGAAACCAAGCTTTAGTACACTAGTGAACTTCATGGCGGCGCAGGGCGAGTTTCAATGCAAACTCCGTGCAGCTAAAGCGACACAGATAGGCTGGTAGTACAGTGCTGGCCCCGGGAGGTTTCTGCTCGCCCAAAGGTACAGGAACTGATGTTGGAGGTGCGTACGTAGATGATGTAGATGGGGAAGGAAGAGAGAAACTATGGTTATTGCAGTTCATCACAGCAATCATGATGTTTGTAGGATCTCTTTCTTACAGAACTGGCACCGAAGAATCGATGAGCCCCGCAGTTTAACTTTGCACGACCTTATATGTTTGCAGACAACGGTAGAACATCAACCCACATTTGAAGCCAAGCTACCTTATCCGGTTTGTATTCTTCATACGTCCATGCATTTCATGATGACGTGCAATGTGTTGGTGCAAAATTCTTTGCCGCGGTAGCTGCAGGGATAAGTTTTCTCCGACATGGATAGTTCAGCCGATGGGGCGAGCTCTGTTGAAGATGATACAGCCGAAGAACCAGACGGCTCTGCCAGCGATGCAGGTGCTGCAGCCACAGGTGAAGGAGCTACTGGAACAGCCGAAGACATCGTTGTAGTCGATGATGCTGCTGGAAGGCTGTCCATGTAGTATTCCAAGTAGAGTAACTTGTAGAGGCGATCTGCTCCCCACGACGTCTGCCAGCAAACTGAGCTCGCGGTTGGGACGGGAGTTAAGTGCGTCTCAGGGCTAAGCCCCATACGCCTACAAGGAAGGGAGTATCATGCAAGGAGACGTGCATCACGGCAAAGAGGGATTGGGCTGCCACCTCCCTAAGTGTACACATGGCTAAACTATAGTTAGAAGAGAAAGGGAAAAACCGGCATAGTCACCGTAAAAACCCTTTCGACAGGAAACAATTAAAAATTGCTTCATGCATTATTATGTTTACAGAAAATGCTACAGGAGACAGAGGATAGAAATCATGCTCTTTATTATGATAGGATAAAAGTGCTAGTAGAGAGGGGGCGGGAACCTTCTTTCAATTGGCGCTGGGTTCAACCAGAGTTGAGCTATCTGTCATGAATCTAGCTGCTTATATAGCAACACACGTTACATAAAACCATGCGGCCATGCCCCCATGTACCCCTTCGGCCAGTAAACAGTAGTAATCTCAGTCAGGTGTATGTTTCCATCTATATATATCTGTGAACATGCATCGAATCCCTCTCTTTTACCGTCCATATGGCTTTTAGCAGTCCATGTGAGCAGTTCCTTGGACATTGAGACCAAGGACTACATATTATGGAGATTTTTTTTTTTAATGTTTCAAGATTTTTTTTTTGCTATAATGATTATCTTCGTAAGATGTAGGTAGGTTCCGACGACGCACGCCCCAACAATGTAGAATTTTTCTGCACACGACATTTACATTTATTTTACATAAGAACTATTTCTTACTAGGCATTAGCAACAAGCCTATTTTCTTACAGTTTTTATTCATATTAATTATAAATGAAATATTATACTTTTTATAATCAAAAATTCAATCTAACCAATATAAGTTACTTTCATGTTAACACAAGTATAAGACGCCTGCGACAGACGGCATATTTAGGAAACAACCAAACACGTCGTGCATGGGATGATTTTTCAAAGGTTCGATCTAAAAATTGTGAAGAAACCCTGAATAGGCTATAGCAACGAAACGCGAAAAAAAAAAAAAACGGAGCTGTGAACGTACAGTGACTCATAGTGAAAGCGGAACGCATAGTACGAACTGACATTATAACTGACATTATATTGGAAACGAATATTCCCTCTAAATGAAAATTAATTGCAACCCAGTTTATTTAATGCATTACACGTCCAGCTTTTAGGGTCTATAAAGATACGCATCATATCTATGATTATATCTGCTATACAAAACGGAAAGCACTAAAACAACTGCAGATTGAACGCCAAAGTGAAAGTGGTACACTGCCCAATACATGCCCTCCACTGGACTACCAGGCTTGCCAAGTCGGGCTCACGCATTCTGAACCACGCATACCTTAGTTCAGTGCGTGAAGGCAAGTATTACATTCAAGTGAACTTTCGGAGATCAACATGGAACGTGAAAGAGGTCCTGTGGTGGTGAGAAAGCTGGTCATCTTGCATTACCAAAGGGGAAAATCTCTGCGTGAGATCGGCAAAATTGTGAATCGTAATCATTCTACCTGGGCAATATAATCGTTATTGTGCCAGCGAAATTTTTGGAGCCTGCTGCGTACGGCTTAGTTTGCAGAGTGTTTGAAGCACTCATTTCTCCACGTAGCTATTAAACGTGCGCCCAATGTGCTGATCTACGAGAAGAACACGCACTTCAGACGAGGGCTGTTGAGTGCTTTCGAGACGTCACGCGCATTAGAAACACCATTTCCGAGTACTACTCCTAAATGGCTAAAAACGAACTTTCCAAAGCGCCGTATCTCAAAATATACGCGTCGGATACGTACGAAACTTCTCAGGGGCTCTGCATTGAACCTTCCTACGGACTTCCCACCAGTAAGATATTAGGGTCACCGCTGAAGGTACGAGCAGTGCGACGGTAACGCTGCGCGCCGGTTCAAAGCCGTGCGCTTAGCGGCGATGGGGCGCTTGCACGTGGCAGTGCCGTCCCCGCGTTCCTCGGCTTCAACGCCGCGGAGAGAAGCTCTAGGTAGGCGGCAGTCCCGCGGGCCGGCATCTCTCGTGAAAGTGTGCTGGCTCTACGTCGCGACTTCTACCGCCGCGCCCGCCGTCCTTTCCAAGCCCGGACACACGGCGAGAAAACAGGTTTGCACCTTATCTCCGAGAATGTCTGCGCGCGCGTGTCGAAACAGCGAGCGGTTGGCCGCCCGCATCGGCGGACGCGAGCGACGTCACGTCGCAAGCTGTTGGCGTGCACCGGTGAAGCAAAGGCGAGGAGATGCGGTGTTTCTCTCCTTCCAGGTGTCGACAACCTGCTTAGTGCACCACACTTGTGTTCTTGTCGCCCGCTCTTCTCTTCACTGCAGTAGTTCACACTTAAATCACACACACACACACGCGCACGCACACACGCACGCGCACACGCACACACACACACACACACACACACACAGGATGATTCTAAAATCATGGGACAAACATTGAGGGGTGGTAGAGCACACTAAAACAAACAATTATTGTATGGGAATATATGGGCGGAAGTGACGCGTTGAGGCACAAACACAAAAACATAACACATTAACCGAAACATAAAATGTTCGTTAGCAGCATACTTAACGAGTGATTCCGTACAGAACATGTTAAAACAGTTGCTGGAAATGCATCCACCAACAGTCACGCATGCTTGGCGACCTCTACATACGGCGTGATTGGCTGACAATGGTGGCTTGCGTGAAATACCCGGCGTATTTGAATCTGTTCGCCAATCACTCCACCGACGCTACCAAGCTT
>NQII01003216.1:158312-184128 GCA_002778355.1 Clitarchus hookeri
ATATATATATATATATATATACACATACACGCGCACGCACACACACACGCAGACACACAAAAATACTTTTTTTTTTATATGACGAATCACCTTTCGGAGTTGTTCTTAAAGAAGTGTGTGACGATTAAATTCTGGATGGATTACGTTAGTCTAACTTTGTGTGTAATGTTTAATTTTCGGTTTATCAACCAAGCCATATAAGAGAGTATGACTCAACACAAATTAAGGGGTACTGTCGCAAAATCTTAATATATAATCAAGTGATACCAGGAAAGTCAACAGGATTATCGTGAACTCCAGACACAAACTTTGTGAGCTGATTCTTTATGGGAAGAGAGGTAGAAAGCATAATAAANCAGGATTATCGTGAACTCCAGACACAAACTTTGTGAGCTGATTCTTTATGGGAAGAGAGGTAGAAAGCATAATAAAACCTATAACCTAATGTTTTTCTTAACGACCGGCCTGGCAAGGCAGGTTGCATACGTTACTGCCAACGTACCACACCCTTTTCAAACGGCGCACGTTTTATCGAGAACCATATTTGCCCGTGAATGTTATACCAAGGCAACTTTTGTGTTCCTTTAATGTCCACATGATTATGGCATCATAACAATCGATAAATACCGACGGGTAACACATTTTTGTNTTTTGTGTTCCTTTAATGTCCACATGATTATGGCATCATAACAATCGATAAATACCGACGGGTAACACATTTTTGTGGTTAATAACATGTCGTCCCCTAATTTTCTGATGATTGACTATGTCATTGCCCTCCAAATGTTAACAAATGGTAGATATCACACCAGGCTGACATCCATGAATTTGAATAATCATATTAGGTCATATTTTATAGTATTACATTTCCTACCTCATTTTCCGTAACGAATCATCTCACAAAGTATTTACCGAAAGTTCAGGATAATCCTGTATACATTTAAGACAAAGCATGCAGTTATTCCGATTATTTCTCCGCTCGAGTTTGCCCGGGTATTGCAATTCCATTCCGGCCACACGGCAAAGTTGCGGCCAGCTTTGGTTTAAGGAATGTGAGACCCGAAAATATTTGGCAAAGAGGCGAATTTTCGTAAAATATATTTTTTTTCCTGTATTTGTTGCAGGAATGTGGCCACTGTTCTGGTGATAGGTGTCCCACTGCCAAGTGTTGACACCAGCCATTAATTTCACTAACTGTTGTGGTCAAAGCCACCATATACATCTATTGCCAGATGGTTCTTCCAAGAGTATTGAATATTCCCTTCTGCCACCTCAAGGAAATCAGCAGATGAATTTTCATAATAGCCATTAAATTTAGCCGAAAGCATGCATGATTTGGAAGACTATTTATAACATGAATGTCTTTCTTGATTTCTGTGACATTTTCATTTGGTGGTTCTGTGCATACCAGTAACATTCAGACGCCAGACATATGAAAATTTTCCTTGTTTTTTTTTGTATCCGCTGCCGCTTCAGTATGTAAATGATTACCAACATGTGCAACATCTTACGTAACTACCTATGGCATCATATGNTATCCGCTGCCGCTTCAGTATGTAAATGATTACCAACATGTGCAACATCTTACGTAACTACCTATGGCATCATATGTGTTTTTTATGCTATGTGGCAAATTCCTAATGTTATTTGTATCTAACAGGAGAGACATTTTGTTAAATTTTCCAGTTAGTAGAACATTTTTTACTTTATTAAAAAAAGGTTTGAACTGTTCTTCGACTTCAAAATATTTAATTGCATAATAAACAATAGCTCATTGTATTTTAACATCAACACCAAACATTTATAACNTTCGACTTCAAAATATTTAATTGCATAATAAACAATAGCTCATTGTATTTTAACATCAACACCAAACATTTATAACAAGTAATCAAGTGAACATTTACGTATGGATAATTCTGAGATTGTGAATACTCTTTGGACACTGCATATGTGATGCAGAAATATTATCATTTTATTCTATGGATTAAGGTATTGCATAAAAAATAGTCTTTGGATGTCATATGTTATTGGGAAACATTATGTTTTGTGAATTTTCACTCAAACCATTTCTAATAATTATGTGTGCTTTTTGCTTTTACAAATACAACTTACGTGAATGTTCACTTAGGCCTACATGTCTATATTGATATCACAAATAAATAGATTTGAAGTACATAGTGGGAATTTCTGTAAGAATACTTTATGCCATGTATCATGGTGTGATAATCTTGTGAATGCTAATACACTTTGCATGCATTTTGTAAGTTGCCGACCTTTGAAGCTGAGGTTACATCTTAGATTTGAGATGTTTACAGATCCATTTTCTTACCTCCCTGTTTAACCTTAATTCCCACCCCCATTCTGCCACCACGTACTATCACGCCCAAAGTATTAGTTGTTGTTAAATGCTAATAAGTAGTCCATCACTAATATTTGTAATTTTTTTTTTTTCCAGAAAACGATGTTCCTGTGGTGAAAGGCTGACAGTTTCCACCAAACTGTAATGGACGCACCACGCAAGTTTACCGACATCAACATGGCCGACCAGAAGAAGGCAAAGCTGGAGCGTGCCGTTAGTATGAACGTGGATAAGATCCCACTAACCATGAGGTCCAAGTACAAGACTGCTTCAGCATCCCTGATGTCTCGGTGGAAGACTTTGAAGAGCGATCAAAGTTTCCGCGACTCTGTGATTTCCAGGCAGGATGAAACCATTCACGACTACCACTGTGTCAAGCATGGCCGCTCGCCGCCAGTAGATGACATAGTCTTTTTCGAGAGCCTTGAAGACATTTCCACAATTCCAGAAGTCAGTATGAAAATTTGCGCTGATTACATTCACCAAAATATTTTCGACCAGATGAGGTTTGACTCTAACAATGAAGAATTACTGCTGAAGATAGAGCGAGGAGATGTGACTGGTGCTAATGTGGCGGAAGTTCTTCGGGGATGTACAGCAACGGAAAAAAATTNAAGATAGAGCGAGGAGATGTGACTGGTGCTAATGTGGCGGAAGTTCTTCGGGGATGTACAGCAACGGAAAAAAATTTATGCTTGCTGTGGGCAGCATTTCTGAAGCGAGAAGATTTGTTGGAAGGCTTGTTAAGATGTGGTGCAGATGTGAACTATGCGGAACACGTAGAAGGTTTCAGCGCTCTCCACTTGGGTGCTTTTGTCGGTTGTGTCAACACCTGCAAGTTTCTTATCTCAAATGGTGCCTCTGTCAATCNAAGATAGAGCGAGGAGATGTGACTGGTGCTAATGTGGCGGAAGTTCTTCGGGGATGTACAGCAACGGAAAAAAATGTATGCTTGCTGTGGGCAGCATTTCTGAAGCGAGAAGATTTGTTGGAAGGCTTGTTAAGATGTGGTGCAGATGTGAACTATGCGGAACACGTAGAAGGTTTCAGTGCTCTCCACTTGGGTGCTTTTGTCGGTTGTGTCAACACCTGCAAGTTTCTTATCTCAAATGGTGCCTCTGTCAATCNGCTCTCCACTTGGGTGCTTTTGTCGGTTGTGTCAACACCTGCAAGTTTCTTATCTCAAATGGTGCCTCTGTCAATCTTGCACCGAAATGTTACTCCCCTTTACACAGTGCAGCATTCGGGAACTCTTACAAAGTATTGAAGCTGTTACTTGAAAATGGTGCAAAGGCTGACATCGTGCCTGGCGGCAAGGGGTTAGGAGGTGGCGTTTACGGAACCCCACTCCACTCGGCCGTGAAGGCCAATGCAATTGACTGTGTTGAGTTGCTTGTGACGGAAAGTGGAGGGATAAACGCTTTGGGTCCTGGTGGATATACACCCCTCCACATCGCTGCCAATTTGGGCCATGCTGGTTGTATGAAGATTCTTTTGGAAACTGCACATGTTGATCCGAATGCCAAGACTTTGGAGAAGCTTGCAACACCACTGCATCTGGCAGCTGAAGGGGGATCTCACGAATGTGTGTGCATGTTGTTGTCATATGGGGCGGAGGCTGATGTAAGAAATATCCGTGGGCAGACACCTCTCCATCTTGCAGCGAAAGCACAGTCTATCGATTGTGTGGAGACATTGCTCAAAGTGGGAGGCTGTGACGTGAATGCACTGGATAATGATAAAAGAAGCCCTCTTCATGCTGCAGTCTGCAGAACACTGCTTGCCTTTGAAGTTGTAGAGGTCTTGATTTCTTGGAGAGCAGATGTGAATGCCCAAGACAAGTATGGGTACACACCCCTCCATGTAGCTGCTCTTAATGAGTTAGCACAATGTGTGGAGACACTAATTTTTCATGGTGCAGACATCTCTGCTAGAAGTAAGAATGGCACTACAGCTTTAAGCATAATAATTCGAAAAACTCCAGGTTCAGTTAGCATGCTGCATCAGAAACTGGATTCATCCATATCATTACATGACCCAGAAGCCACTAATAGAGAAGTGGAATTGAAGTTAGACTTCAGAGTTCTCCTCCAACACTGCAAGAGAGGTGAAATATCTTTTCTGAAGACTTTGGTGGATGAAGGACAAAAAGAGGTATTACAGCATCCACTTTGTGAAGCATTTCTTCATTTAAAGTGGCAGAAGATACGTAAATACTACATCAGTAGGTTGCTGTTCAATTTCATTTTTGTTGTAGCTTTGACCCTTTATGTGTGGATGGCTCTTGCACACAATTGCTTCAATGAAACTAAACGTGACCTTAATGGGACACAAGAAGTAAATGATCTTTGCCAGAACAATTCAGTTGTAAGTAGACTTATTCAGAAACATCCTTTTATTGTTGAAATTGAGTGGTTTGTGCTGGTATTTATCACAGTTTGCGAGACGGTACGGAAAGTATACGGCATAGCAGGTTACAGGTACTCTTCAGTATGGCATTATTTGTCACAGCTAGACAACATTGTAGAGTGGTTAGTAATTACGTGCGTATTTGTTATATCTTTCATTTACACAGGGCGCACATACAACTGGCAAAATCACATAGGAGCATTTGCAGTTCTTTGTGCATGGACCAATCTTATGGTAATGGTAGGACAACTACCAATGTTGGGTTCTTACGTTGCTATGTACACAAGGGTTCAGAAAGAGTTTCTGAAGTTGTTAACTGCCTATGTGTGTTTGCTTATTGGATTCACTATAACGTTTTGTGTGATTTTCCCAACATCATCAGCTTTTGCAAACCCTTTCATTGGACTTATCAAAGTCCTGGTGATGATGACTGGTGAACTGGACTTTGACCTCGTGCTCGAAGGTAGTGGAAAGAAACCTGCTTTCTTGCTAGAGATCAGCGCACAAGTTACTTTCATTCTGTTCCTTCTCTTTGTAACAGTGATCCTCATGAATTTGTTGGTGGGTATAGCTGTCCACGACATTCAGGGACTTCAAAAAACTGCAGGACTGCTCAAGTTGGTTCGTCAGACCAACTTGATTGCTTATACGGAGTTGGCACTGTTCTGTGGTTACCTGCCGCGATATTGCCTTAGCCTGCTTCAATCGACTGCACTCGTGTCACCCTCTGCATACCGCGTGGTGCTGCACGTTAAACCTCTGAACCCGCAGGAGAAGAGACTGCCGTTTGACGTCCTGCAGAATGCTTATGACGTTGCAAAACGCAGAAAGCATAATGGACACACCATTTCGTCCCACGGCACCACCAACACCAAATCATCTTCTTGTTCGAGGTTTCGCACCTCTATCTACGATCCTAATATCCAAGCACTCTACGCTAGTTTGGATGAAAATTCCAGAACTGTAAACCATCTCATGGGAGAAATAAGTGATATTAAGAAACTGCTCAAGTTGAATGAATTACTGATGCAAGATATATTAGAGAGTTTAAATAATAAAACCAGTAGTTGTTAGCTGGGTTGTTTTTCAACTGAAACTGTTTGTATTGTAACATTAATATGTCAGACAAAATGTGAATGTTTAGGTCACATTTATTGAGTGGAGAACCAAGTTATTCTGTGGATGTCATTGAAGAAGAGTTAAATCCTTTCCTGATCAACATAGAGCGTTTTTAATTATAGAGCACTGTGGTTATTTGTTTTTAATGTTGAATCACTCTATTAGTGTTGTGGTTGAAAGCTAAGAGCTATTATNCACTCTATTAGTGTTGTGGTTGAAAGCTAAGAGCTATTATCAATAAATGAAGTAATTATGCTTTCCTAAAAGATTAAATTTATAAAATATTAATTAAATGTTAATTCATTAAGAGAAACAGGTAACCATGTTGATAGTTTATGTAATTTGAATGGGGAAAATGCGCACATTTTTAAATGTTTTAATTTCATTCTGCTACACTGTTTAACCAATAATTGCTGTTTATTAAATTAATTTATGTTTTTATGTTATTTATACTTGCAAAAAAATATTATCGACAAAAAACGACCTTAGTTTTGGAAATTCCCACCGAAACACTGTGCTTCAATATGATTGTCGCTGTGACGTCGCATGGTAAACACAGCCCTGTACCTCTAGCTGCTAATGAGAGCTGCCTATGGTAGCCACACAAATATTGCAAAAATTATTGGTGAACTCAACATTGCAGCTACATTTAAGTTAAATTGATGTGTGATAAATAAATTGCCTGTTTAACTGCAGCATTCAAAACTTTTGTATTTTCACAATTGTAAAACGAGTATGTCAGTTTACCTGGCAAATGAATGAACGAATGTACAGAATAGTTTGTGAGTGCTCTTGCGAAAACTCAGCTCTCAAAACCTTGCTGTTGAGAGCCACCCAAATCTCTTCACTTACTCACTCTTGCGAAGACTGTGAGAAGAATTCTGTAATTATTGTGACACCCATGTGTAGAACATTTTTGGATGTAGGTCTCAAAAATTCTTTATTAGCCATGTTGAAACCGTAATTTGAGGTAATAGGTGATTGAAGTAGTTGAAACTACGAGCCATCAAAACTATAAACTTGTGCTTGACAGCTTCATTAATAACAAAAATATTTTTTAAATCACTTTTCAAATTGACAAATATTGAACAAACCAAGCTCAAAAATTATGAAAATAAATGGCTTGCATGCAGATTTTTTGTCTCTGTCGCAAGTTAAACAAATATACTGGACCGAGCCTTTATATAAGAGCACAAGAGTCATTTCTGCCAAGTAAATATCGCCAAGTTACGTCAAAATCAGTGGCACAGCACAGAATAATCTCGACCTATTTGATAAAAGGAGAAATTTTAGGATCTTAAAAACTGTATTTTTAATGATTTAGGCCAAATTTTGAACTCTACTTCATGCACAATAGTTTAGTTGGCACTTAGAAATCTTTCTAAACATTTGTAATGTGTTCAGTGAAATACTTTACATATGCATGTTCCCCATCGCCTTATACATGTATATTTTACTACTCCATGACTTTGCTGTATTAACATGTTTTAATAATTCTAGTTGGTTTTTGGAAGCACTTTTTATTTTGATAGTATTATGTTATTCTCTGAATACTGTCTATTTTGTTAATTTCTTGTCATTCATTACAAGAACACATATATTTTCTGGTATTTAAAAAGTATTTAGATCATTTAAAGAAAGATGACCAGAACTGGTTAGAAACCACTGATGTAAACAGTATTGCATTCATTTAAATTCATGGTTGGCTGTTGTACCTGTAATTAAATGCTAGAGCAAGAATTTGTTAGTATAATTTATATTAAAAGTGTTTCAATTGCTAACCGATAAAGAAGATAACTATAGGCTGTTAACAGTAAAGTCAGCACTTTCGAGGCTCCAGTTACTTTTTTCCTATCAGCCTTTTCAGTATATATATTTCACCAGACCCGGATGTTAACATCTAAGCCTACAATAAAATATATTTATTGACTACTGTTACAAATGAGAGGGCTTCAAAAAGTGCTCACTTTACAGGGTATATATAGCCTATACCGAATTTTTGTATGTCGTTTAAACACTTTGTTTTATTTTTACTAGTCTGAAACTCATTTATCCAGACTTGATGGAACTGAAGTAAATTTTTGT
Organism: Clitarchus hookeri; assembly: GCA_002778355.1. NCBI lineage: Eukaryota > Metazoa > Arthropoda > Insecta > Phasmatodea > Phasmatidae > Clitarchus > Clitarchus hookeri. The sequence goes on from NQII01003216.1 coordinate 166,288, forward strand.
TAGTGTTGGTTGTTTATAATTAAGACAGTCAAATAATATATCACAGACATTCTTTTAAGCTAAGTACATGTATTACACTGAACAAGTAAATTACTAATTATTTACTGTAAAATAGTTTTAAAGTAAAACCGACCTTTAAGAAAATTAGTTTGTATTAATGTATGCAATTCACATTCAATATTTCAAGTTAAAGGCCAAATAAAATTGTAGACAATAGTAAAAATGTGTTATGTAATCATTTAAATTTTAAAAAAATTGTTATTTATTTGAATGGGCAGCCATTTCTGTTTTTGTTGCATGGTCGTGCAGGAGTTGATAGGTCCTCTAGCCAGTGCTGTTACCTGAATCTCACAAGTACGCTATACATTTTTCAAAGGAACTTATACTTTCATTATTACTTTTTAGCATTACTTATTAGTTTTTGAAATGCTTCCTATAAGCTGGTTTGGGTAAACAGGTTTCCNGACCTTTAAGAAAATTAGTTTGTATTAATGTATGCAATTCACATTCAATATTTCAAGTTAAAGGCCAAATAAAATTGTAGACAATAGTAAAAATGTGTTATGTAATCATTTAAATTTAAAAAAAATTGTTATTTATTTGAATGGGCAGCCATTTCTGTTTTTGTTGCATGGTCGTGCAGGAGTTGATAGGTCCTCTAGCCAGTGCTGTTACCTGAATCTCACAAGTACGCTATACATTTTTCAAAGGAACTTATATTTTCATTATTACTTTTTAGCATTACTTATTAGTTTTTGAAATGCTTCCTATAAGCTGGTTTGGGTAAACAGGTTTCCAATAGTCAAATCTGTTTATAATAGTGCAGCGAATTAGCCATACAGGTTCAGTTAGATCCAAAATTAAATATTGTTTACTTGGAAAAGGTGTTGGACGTGATGAAACTCCATTGCCTTGTTGCTTGTTCACAATGGACACACATGGATGGAGTCATTTCATCCAGTCTGTTAATTATTATCAAGAGGTCTTTCTTTCAAGGACTTTTAGATCGGCAGGTAGTATTTTGCATGTTTTTCTGATGCTGTTATGATTCCCCAATTTTTACAGAGTTGTGAATCAGTACTTCATAAAAACCGAAGATGTAAAGCAGAACAAAAAGTTATTTTCAGAGTATTTTGAAATTGTTTTGTGTGAAACACTCTCTAAAATAAAAATAATACTCGTACCCCTTGCCACCCTTCTCATTTTAATGTGTAGGTTGTGACGTGTTGATATTAAAATATGTTGTGGTTGTTGTTCGTGTTACATTGATGGTGTTAGTTTATGATGGTATAGCTGTAGGCTGTGATTAATTAGTATAACATGCTTACTATCAGACTTTGCGTTAGATTTTACATTTTAAATTATTGTTGCTTTGTAACATGTAGTAGATATATTAAGCATTTTATTTTTCTGAGGTACATAAAATTATCCTATGTAATACTAGACAGTGCCAGTATCAAAGTGTGGTTATCACGTTGACTATCACAAAATATACTAAGTTGTTTTGTTTATTTTTATTATTTAGTAAAAATGTGCAGAAAGTATTACTTTAATTTATAATTTTGTGCCTTAGAAACATTATTTGATGCAAGACTCAAAAGTAAATTGTATATTACAGTTGATATGTTAATTATCNCATGTAATACTAGACAGTGCCAGTATCAAAGTGTGGTTATCACGTTGACTATCACAAATTATACTGAGTTGTTTTGTTTATTTTATTATTTAGTAAAAATGTGCAGAAAGTATTACTTTAATTTATAATTTTGTGCCTTAGAAACATTATTTGTTGNTTTTATTATTTAGTAAAAATGTGCAGAAAGTATTACTTTAATTTATAATTTTGTGCCTTAGAAACATTATTTGATGCAAGACTCAAAAGTAAATTGTATATTACAGTTGATATGTTAATTATCGATGACTGAAATAAAAATAATTAATTGTTAATCTGCATTAAAATTATTTCATCTATGATAACTGCTCGCCTCCCACCAAGGCAAACCTGGTTCAATCCCCAGCCGGGTCATTCCTGATTTTCGTAAATGGGAATCGTGCTGGATGATGCTGCTAGTCTGCTGGTTTTTTCGGGGATCTCCAGTTTCCTCTGCCCTTGTATTCCGGCGCTTCTCTACTCTCACCTCATTTCACCCTCATCTGCTCTCAAGACATCGCTGTTGAGAGCCGTCTAAATCTCTCAACTCAACTCGTCTGTGTCTTAAGTATGTGGCGTGTAGCTATTAAGCATGCAAGAACTTTGTAAAAAAAATGTTTCTCTGTTTAAAATGTTATTTTGCAAGTACAGTGAAATAATCTTAACCACCTTATGTAACAAATTTGGTTAAATGCAAAGATTGGTTGCTTATTAAAATTTTTGGTTTGAGTGGTAGTTATTGTGTACCCAAATCAAATATAATTTGGAATAAAATAAATTCAAACAGCGGTCATAGTAATAAGCATTACCATGCAAAACAGTTTGTTTCTTTTAATCAATGTTGGTGAAATTAGGATACTATAAATAAAAATTCTATAAATTCCTGTGTAAGTTACAATTTATCGNTTTTAATCAATGTTGGTGAAATTAGGATACTATAAATAAAAATTCTATAAATTCCTGTGTAAGTTACAATTTATCGCTGTTGACGCAGTTACTCTGTTTTATCATCTTTTATGTTAACTTTTATTGTCTTTTTATAATTTTGAAATTTGTTGAAACTTCAAGTATAGTAAGTATTGTGTTAATGATGATTCCTCAATTCCTAATATCACACTTATTAAAACAAAAAGTAGGTTTACTAATTTTAACAAACTTGCTGATGCGTTGTGAGTTAATACTTGGATTCACAATCACTTTACTACCAACTCTGTCTCCAACTCTCTTTTACCCTTTGACATTCTGTGGCATTACATATTTTTGTGTGTTTGAAATTAATGAAAGAAGTTAGTGTCCCTAAGAAAGTAAGAATGATGCAAGATTCCAAATTTGGGCTGTTTCATTGATAGTATTCTCTTCTCACTAACTGCACACTTGCTGCAGATTTGCTTATCATCTCCACTCCTGAGAGCGCTGCAGAGGAAATTGAAATAGTAAAAGCCAAAATATGAAAGTTATTCGGGATAGTGTCATGCGAACCGGATACTTGAATAAACTCATTGCATTTCTTTCCAGCTACTAGCGTTTTTTTTTTTTTAATACTGGTTTTGTTCATTATAGCGGTACAGTTCTCTCTCTGCTTTACTTTCTTGTTCTAATGTCTTTCTGAATGCAGCCATCTTATCATGTTCTTGGTCGTCTTCTCCCAGATCATTTTTCGTCCATTACCGTAAGGTCGCTCCTGGGTACCCCTATTTCTTTCCTTCTTGTTTCACCAGTGGTGGAGTTGGTAGCATTGTTGCCGCTCTCCTGGGATTCCTGACTTTGATTCCCAGCACTAATCCTGAGAAATTTTTAAGTGGTTTTGGGGCTGGCTCACTTCCTTACTGCAGAAGGCAGGAGCAAACCACTACAGAATCTTACCTAGTTGACTTGGGTGTGCCATGGTTTTCATTAGCGTGACATTACCACGAGTTTATATTGACCTTTGGGTTGTCAGTTTCAGCACCATAATTACACAAGGTACTTGATTTCACAAGTGAGATGGTGATTTGACCAACACTAGTGACATTATTAAAAATTTGGGCTTAATGTCTGTATCAAAGNTTGACCTTTGGGTTGTCAGTTTCAGCACCATAATTACACAAGGTACTTGATTTCACAAGTGAGATGGTGATTTGACCAACACTAGTGACATTATTAAAAATTTGGGCTTAATGTCTGTATCAAAGTGGTTTTGTAGNGAGATGGTGATTTGACCAACACTAGTGACATTATTAAAAATTTGGGCTTAATGTCTGTATCAAAGTGGTTTTGTAGCTTGTTATAATTGAGTGATCTCACTATGTTTTAAGCCTTTTTGTATAGAACTATATAATTACACCGTAACTTAGTGTTCACAAATTTCTCAGATTTGTAATGTTTTTTTTTTTTTTTTTTGTTTCCTCTTTATAATGCCAATCTATGTTTCTAGTATGACCTGCTAGCCTAAAGCAGCAGTAGGTGGTAATTTTATAAAATAGTGAACGGCTTTGGTTTCAGGGAGAGTAGGGGCCATGGTGGCGTAGCGGTTAGCCTGCTCGCCTCAAACCAAGGCGAACTGGGTTCAGTCCCCGGCCAGGTCACTCCTGTGTTTTCGCAAGTGGAAATCGTGCTGAACGATGCCGCTGGTCGGCAGGTTTTCTCCGGTATCTCCAGTTTCCCCCACCCTTTCATTCTAGCGCTGTTCCGTACTCATTTCAATCACCTTCATCGGCTCTCAAGACCTCGCTGTTAAAAGCGGCCCAAATCTCTTCTCTCTTCACTCTGAGAGAGATGCCACCAAAAGCTTCTTGTGAATGTCAAAAAGTGAACTATACTTAAAATGTAATTAGCACTAGAAAGCCAGTAAAATAGGATTTGCAAACTGCTGGAATAAAATGGGGGGGTNCTATACTTAAAATGTAATTAGCACTAGAAAGCCAGTAAAATAGGATTTGCAAACTGCTGGAATAAAATGGGGGGGTGTAATACTTTTAGTGACATTATAAGAGAATATTTTTACTGACATTTCTTTACAGCGATAGAAAAGCAGNGGGGGGGTGTAATACTTTTAGTGACATTATAAGAGAATATTTTTACTGACATTTCTTTACAGCGATAGAAAAGCAGTACTGTATGATTTAACTTGAAATTGTTGGAGGAAGTTGAACTGACAAAATTATACCGTACCAGGAATGTATGTGAGTACTTTATTAGTTGTGACTGAGTGCACTAAGTTTCATTAGCACTTAAAATATTAATGATTTTAGACATTTATAAAAAACAGGTTATTGCATAAGTTTGTTGCTTTTATTTATATTTGGCATGGCAACACCGAAGTATTTGTGTATAGTTGGTCATTTGGAGTGACAATGTTATGCGTGTGATTACATCTTACANGCATGGCAACACCGAAGTATTTGTGTATAGTTGGTCATTTGGAGTGACAATGTTATGCGTGTGATTACATCTTACATTTTGCAGATTTGTAAAAAGTTAATGCTATTTGTGGTGGAATAAGATGGAATGTCAGGCAGAAAAAGTGAACACTTCCAACATATTCTTTTGTTTGAGTTTGGGTAGCGGGTTTAGTTGGCTCAAGACATTTTGTGCTATGTATGAGGAGAATATAATTACAAGAAAATAGTCTTGTAGTTAGAAAGAAGGCCACTTTGANAGACATTTTGTGCTATGTATGAGGAGAATATAATTACAAGAAAATAGTCTTGTAGTTAGAAAGAAGGCCACTTTGACAACAGTGGTTCTTAATGTTCGGAAAGACCATCAGACTTTGATGAACATGGTTTAAACGCTTTATCCATGTTGATTCATTTCAGTCAACCCAAGAGGTGGCAAGTGTGATGGGTGAACTGTACCCAGTCAACCATCATGCAAACATTTGCGTTCCATGGGCAAGGTTCGGAAAATTAAGTGTATGGATACCACATATTTTAAGTGAAAACAAAATCAGTGAGTAACTATTTATGTTCCTTTCCTAGCTTGTAATTGGCTAGCTTGTTAATAGCATCAATCATTCCTGCCCAGGAATCCTACTTGTGACACTAAATGGTGCTTTCATGTCAGCATAAGAAAGAAAGGAATGAACGAGCACTAACAAAAAAAAGTAGCTTCCTGTACGAAGGCGAGAGTTCATCTGCATTTTACTTGATGCAGAAGGTGTACTCTAATTCCTTCCCAGAAATGCAGCCATCACCTGTATGCGTTGCAGCCACAGCTCTAGAGAAATGACCAGGGAGATTGCGTGAGGTGCTGCATGCCCACATTCTGCCAACATGACAAAAGCCAGGAGCTTAGTTGCAATGTTATTGTGCATCCCCCCCTTATTCCCCTAATCTTGCACCAGTTGATTTACATCTTTTCTGCTCTTTGTCTAATAATCTTCACGGAATCTTCTATATTAACACAAATGCTCTTCAAACTTTGCTTGACTTTTTACCTGTAATAAACCAGCAGATTTCTTCAGATGTGTAATTGAATAACTGCCCTAGCATCTGCAGACATTCATAGATAATGCAAGAAAATATTTTACTGATTAGTTTCTGTCTTCTATTCACCCCAAATGAGAGTCAAATAGAAATTGTTGCCACAGAGAAAATATGCTACAAACTGATGCATCAGCCCAATACTATTTGTAAATAACTGCTGACGAGATAGGCATTCGTGTCTCTTGTGGGCATGGCGAAGGAGTAGAGTATTTGGGCGATATTGTTTCCTTGTGGAATGAAGTTGTCTATTTTACGAAACCAGCTCCCATCCATACCACTTGTTAGACCCACTTCTATGTGATTGATTTCTGGAGTGTTTTTGTGTAAATGACATAGCTGTGGGCGAGTAAAATCTCTGGACAATTTGTTTATCGAAGAGGTGGAGTCTTGAAAGTTCACTGACTTGTATATTCTTTATGTTTATCACAATTACGAGTGACATTAATTGTGTCGGTTGCAGCATTAAGTACACTCTTCAGTTTATCAAGTCGTGTGACAGGTCCTAAAGTATTTGAAAAAACACACGTGACCCATACCTTACTAATCGTGTTACTTTTAAAGGTACATTGTTGTCGTATGCTTAAGTGACACCAGGTCACACACACGCATCGCCGTTATCATTATCAAAGCAGGGAAACTCAATTTTTGTGAAAATAGTTCCTGCGTGTACGCACAGTACTTCGAAACACTTTTAACTCAGATCCACTTTCGCAATTGGACGGGTTTTTCCGCTACGCATCTTGAGTGGCCTCCCACAAATCACAGACACTCAGTGCTGCAGTAACCTAGTTTTGATTGATGAAGTTAAAATACCACACNGAGTGGCCTCCCACAAATCACAGACACTCAGTGCTGCAGTAACCTAGTTTTGATTGATGAAGTTAAAATACCACACACACACTGATGAATACATATGGACAATAACCAAAGGAATGCAGCAGGTGTGTAAAAAAGCAACATTGAAATCTAACATGTGTGGAACTCTTTCACAAAAATCAAGTGTCCCTGTCCATGATCTCTTTTATAAGATGTTTATTAAGACTGCGTTGTTTGTCTGTCAATTAACAAACTGATGTCTGTACAGTGACGGTAACGGGTTTTTTCCCGGTGAGCCAGGCGGATGTAACCTGTGTGACTCGTGTGAACGGCCTTCATTTGTTGCAGCTTTTTTTTCCTCTTCTCTTCACCGACATGGTCGGCAAGGTGGACGTGGAAGCCACCGTTGATGGTGGGGGCCCATCCGGGCAGGCTGGAGCCATTCGATGGGGCATAGCCATGTGCCTTCGCAGCTACGTCGACAAGGAAATGGTGGAGAAGATGAGGATAGGTAACGGTCACTCTCTCTACTAATAGTTCAGATTTCGTGTCTGCTTTGCAGATTAACGCAAACAGCTGAACTTAGGTAGTAACATATTTTAAAAAGTTTACTTCACGAAAATTTAAATTGTCAGGAAATAAAGAATTTAATATAGTGAGTTGTGCTGATTCTTAATCATGCAGGCCAAGCATTGTGTGTGTCGCATCACATATACTGTTCTGGGGACTGTTATACCAAATGTTTCTGAACACCACCGACAAACTCTAGTAAGTTATTTGTTAAGAAAAAATAAGGCAAAAATATAGGTATCACTTTGTCCCTAAAGTGATTATAAAGGGAGTTATGCACCCTTAAAAATCGAATTTTGAAATGCTTTTCAATTAAAATATTACAAACTACTTGTACTTAAGCAACAAATTGGTGAATGGTATTTTCCAGAATGGAGGTCGGTCACACCTATGGAAATACAGTTGGCAATATTGTCTCCCTTCGTGGTGAAAATGGGGGTTGGCATCTTATTTTTTGATAAAACTTTGTAACTCTAAGATGCGTGCGATTTTTTTAAGACATCTTATGAATCAGCACATCTAGATTAATAAAAGTGGTAATCTTGTCGGAACACTTCCAGTTGAACAGTTTTAGAGAAAATCCATGTGTATTTATCAAAACAGAATGTGTGTTATCTGACAGGTACGCAACACACATTACACAGGAAGGCATTTTAAATTAGGATTTTTTGGGGGCATACAACTCCTTGAAGATCTCTATAAGGAAAAAGTGTACATACATTTTTGTCTTATATTTTCTAGAGGAATAACCTGCCAGCATTTGTTGCTGTTGTTCAAAAACAACCCGGTGTATGCGCTACACGCTACACATAGTGTGACCGCAACTCCTGTCTGTCTGTTATCNTGTTGTTCAAAAACAACCCGGTGTATGCGCTACACGCTACACATAGTGTGACCGCAACTCCTGTCTGTCTGTTATCACACAAAACGTAGTTTTGCATATCACCCATCTATGTACTTATTTACCAACTTTCATAGTTGTGAATGATGTTTACAGGATGTATAAAATTTTTTTGGCACTGAGTGTATTGTTGTTCCTAAATTTTAATGTGTGATTGGCATATCCAGTGATTAATTTAAATTGCTGATACTACACAAAACCTCAGTCATTTTATATCCCTTTTTTTTTTCAAATATTTTAAATAGTAGTTGTTAAACTATGAAAAAACAAAATTTTTTTGATGGATGTTGTTAGAGACAAGTTTTTCATTCCAAGTTCATGCTCGACACATTTTTCATCTGTCGATGGAACAGAAGGGTTTATTATTCTGATATTCTACTATTGCAGTGTTGTAGAACATTTCATTGAAAGAGCTGAAAATGTACCTACGCATCTGCGTGATCAGCAGATTTATTTGGCATTAGTGTAAAAGTTGCATACGTGTTCCAACTTTACGGTGGAATATCTGATGCCATATTTGCTTGTAATTTGCGTGCAGAGCTGTCTACCTGAAGCGAGGACAAAGCGCACTCAAGCAGTTCAAGAGTTTCCCACTAGGTAGCGCTGTAATCACTCAAATGAGACAGAAGCTGCTAAACAGAACAAAAANAAGCAGTTCAAGAGTTTCCCACTAGGTAGCGCTGTAATCACTCAAATGAGACAGAAGCTGCTAAACAGAACAAAATAAGAGATGAGTAGCAGCAGCATGGAGTTACATTGTTGCCAGTTCCTCTCTCCACCCCATCCCCTCCCCTCCCCGCCCCTCGTACAGACACAGCTCCCCACTGGCCTGTGATTCCTCAGCTTGTGCCTGCGATGCTTTTTATCCTTGTTGAGCGATGAAAGGAATTTGTTCCGCTGGCCCCATTTATATCTCGCCACTTTCAAGCCCCTTGTCAGCCAGCACAAAGTACAGATGTGACTACCTGTTGTACATTGCACGAAATAACATATACGGAAGTAGTTCGTAACAAATTCAAAATTCGTAATAGATAGCATTTTTAAAGTACCTGTTCAATGCACGAATGTCTCTTTATATACTTGCAGTTGTTAAAAACTACAACAAAGCAAAGTAATGATTTTCACAAAGTGATATTGCAACTTGGGATGTCTGGTTAAGATTGGATTTATATTTACATTAACATACATAATTATGCAGCTTTTTACAATATAGGAATGTGGGATATGCTCTGTATGATACAACTTGTGTACAAGTAATTTTTTTTTTCCTGAAAGAAAATATTTCATTTTACAGTAAAAGGACAAGAAATAATTTGATTTCCTTTAACTACTTGTATAAACTAATTTGATTGGTTTGCAGGTAAGTAATTTCTGAACCCATCTTATTTTCTTCTTTGAGACTATTGCGTGCCCTTCAGTCACGAGTAAAATCAACGCTGCCTTGGACACACAGTACTCGTGTATGATGCATGTAACACCGTGACACTAAGCTGTGATACATTTATTTATAAGTTTTTATGCGTATAAAACAAAACAAATCTGGTCTGGGTTGTTGCGTGTTTGAACGGTGCCCTTAAATTTGGGCGTTAAGTAATATAACTGACTCAGAGTAAATGTTTCTGTATGCAGGCCAGGTGGTGTTTATGTGAACTGATAAGCGTTTAGGAGCAGTGATTTATTTTAAACGTAAAATTTTAATAAGGTTCAGTTAATCGCAAACTAGCCACAGTTAAGTGTTTCTTCCTCGTCAGCAGAATGGTTTTCAGTGTCTCAGAACAAAACAACTTCGAATTTACCTGCCTTATCACTTATCATCAAAGCTTGAATAAATTTAAAAGTGTGAGGAGTGCGGCCTGGGGCACGTGCATAACTATACGTAGTCAAGTCAAAGTGACTGCTAAATTTAAATACTATCGCTTGCAAAACATTTTACTCACGTTTCAAGTTTTCGTACAGTATTATCTGTAAAGTTAGTAATTTGAAGGGATTTCCTCCGACTCGAATACAGAACAACTATGCATCTGGTCTTTGATGTTCGTCTATGGCTATCAGAACTGCAGTAGTTGCAAGATGATTTTTCCTAAATCCGAACTGAGATTCAGTTAACAGATTATATTTGCTTACTTGTCAATAGATTTGTCAGTAGGAAATTTTGATCGCCATTTGCAATTCTGGAAAATTATCGGAAAGAGCTCANAAGCAGTTCAAGAGTTTCCCACTAGGTAGCGCTGTAATCACTCAAATGAGACAGAAGCTGCTAAACAGAACAAAAAATAGAGAGGAGTAGCAGCAGCATGGAGTTACGTTGTTGCCAGTTCCTCTCTCCACCCCATCCCCTCCCCTCCCCTCATACAGACTCAGCTCCCCACTGGCCTGTCATTCCTCAGCTTGTGCCTGCGATGCTTTTTATCCTCGTTGAGCGATGAAAGAAATTTGTTCCGCTGGCCCCATTTATATCTCCACCACTTTCAAGCCCCTTTTCAACTAGTACAAAGTACAGATGTGACTACCTGTTGTACATTTGCACGAAATAACATATACGGAAGAAGTTTGTAACAAATTCAAAATTCGTAATAGATAGCATTTTTAAAGTACCTGTTCAATGCACGAATGTCTCTTTATATACTTGCAGTTGTCAAACTACAACAAAGCAATGCAATGATTTTCACAAAGTGATATTGCAACTTGGGATGCCTGGTTAAAATGGGATTTATATTTACATTAACATACATAATTATGTAGCTTTTTACGATACAGGAATGTGGGATATGCTCTGTATGATACAACTTGTGTACAAGTAATTTTTTTTTTCCTGAAAGAAAATATTTTATTTTACAGTTAAAAGGACAAGAAATAATTTGATTTCCTTTAACTACTTATATAAACTAACTTGATTGGTTTGCAGGTAAGTAACTTCTAAACCCATTTATTTTCTTCTTTTAGACTATTGCGTGCCCTTCAGTCACGAGTAAAATCAACACTGCCTTGGACACACAGTACTCGTGCATGATGTAGGTAACACTGTGACACTAAACTGTGACACATTTATTTATAAGTTTTTATGTGTATAAAACAAAACAAATCTGGTCTCGGTTGTTGCGAGTTTGAACGGTGCCCTTAAATTTTGACGTTAAGTAATATAACTGACTCAGAGTAAATGTTTCTGTATGCAGGCCAGGTGGTGTTTGTGTGAACTGATAAGCGTTTAGGAGCAGTGATTTATTTTAAACGTAAAATTTTAATAAGGCTCAGTTAATCGCAAACTAGCTACAGTTAAGTGTTTCTTCCACGTCAGCAGAATGGTTTTCAGTGTCTCAGAACAAAACAACTTCGAATTTACCTGCCTTATTAACTATCATCAAAGCTTGAATAAATTTAAAAGTGTGAAGAGTGCGGCCTGGGGCACGTGCATAACTATACGTAGTCAAGTCAAAGTGACTGCTAAATTTAAATACTATCGCTTGCAAAACATTTTACTCACGTTTCAAGTTTTCGTACAGTATCATCTGTAAAGTTAGTAGTTTGAAGGGATTTCCTCTGACTCAAATACAGAACAACTATGCATCTGGTTTCTGATGTTCGTCTATGGCTATCAAAACTGCAGTAGTTGTAAGATGATTTTTCCTAAATTCGAACTGAGATTCAGTTAACAGATTATATTTGCTTACTTGTCAATAGATTTGTCAGTAGGAAATTTCGATCACCATTTGCAATTCTGGAAAATTATCGGAAGGAGCTCAGTTTGTTTTTTGTGGGGGAAGGGGGGGTAATAAATTAACAAAGCGAGAGCTGTAGAATCTTAATGAAATAAATTTTTGTGCAGTGAGAAATTTCTGAAACAATGAGTGTTTTGGTGTTTATATCTGCGCTGTACCAGAAAATTTTGTTCACTATGAAACTGGAATTGAAGTTGGAACATAACTTTGTCCCAACCACACCATTATCTTTATTTTTAAGATCTTGTGCACGGGCCTGTGTGTATGTATGTGTGCATATGTGGGTGTGCGTACGTATGTGTGTGTGTATGTATGTATGTATGTTTGTATGTATGTATGTATTTATTTTTTCAGGTTTTAAAATAGTCTTGAAAATTGTAATGTGTGTTTGAATTATAATATTATTAAAATACATTTCATAATTCATTCTGTATGAAGGCTGTTTGTGTATTATCAGTGGCATTGCCAGATATTATAAGGGAGGGGTTTCACTGACCGAAGGGAGGAATTAGCGGTGCTGACGCATGTATTAAGACAAATATTAAAAGAAAAATTACTTCACGATATAATAAAATGCATCATATACACCATTTATGTTTCTATCAAAATTACAGGCTTATTAATATTTTTAATTATAATAGTTGATGTCCTTATGGCAAAGGAGGGTGTTACAGCACCCTTATCCCTCCCCCTGGTTATTCCACTGGTATTGGTGTACAAATGTATGCAGTGGCAAATATATATAATAGTATGTTTTCTGTTTGTCATCATTTCAAAGAAATTCTGCTTTGCAAGATTTGTGGTATATCTTACAAATACTGAATTCTGGAAGACATAAGATATAAGTAGAAACATTCTTTGTGCAAACTCTGCCAGAACATTGTCACTTCAGTCAACTTTAGAAAAGCTAATTTACTGTTTCAAAAGAGCGGGAACATTGGTTCACAATACAGCACCATGATGTTTCTGAGATGACTACATTAGTTTATTTTAGAAACTGAGAATTTTAATACTAAGTAGCAAATTTGAAATCATTCGCTCCACATCATCAGTGCCTCTGCTGTACGTTCTTGCCAATACCTAATCATTTCCTTTTGTAAAAAGTTACAGAAACGATTTATAAGTTACCATTTTGTAGATCCCGGACGTTATCTGAAACCAATACTAGCTTGCAGTTTTTCAACTAACTTGGTTTTGAGCTATGCTTTAGTAACCGAATGCTGCTTGTTTTTTTTTATTATTATTATTTTTCATAACTATGTGTGAATACGTAAATTACATTAATGCGAGTCTGCAGAGATGCATATTGCAAGTTAAAATTAAATTTTTTGCCTCCGAGCCTGTGACAATACACATTTCGCGCTGATAGAAAACACAAATATATCAGAGACTGACTGTGATAACGCCAGCACCTAATCACCTGAGGCCCATGGCAGTGGACACTCGAGAGCGAGCTGGCAATGCTGTGTCTGCCGGCTTGAGTTACAGCGACAACTATCAGCGGGTGGAACGAGGTGACGTGCTGTGTCTTCCATGACATCTCAAACACAGAGCTATAGTTCCAGCAAACAATACGAACGCCGCGGCTATATCGTTGTTGGTGTAGTGTTTAAGTGCATGGCTTAATGTTCGTTACAGTGTCTTGGCAGAGTTTATATATCATCTGAACGTTTGATATTTTTTTCATTGAATGAAACGCAGCAGTGTTGTGTATAAAGCTTTAAAAAAAAAAAAAAACATATAATTTTCTTGAATATTAAAAAATTTTATTGTTTCTAATTTTTAAAATAATTTTTGCATTAAATAATTTGATTTTGCACATAAATCCGCAAAAAATCATCAGAGCATATCCAACACCTTAAAGGCTTATCTAATCTACTTAATATTTATTGTTAGCTGTAAGTAATGATATTATTACTGTAACACCCTTGTTTGTTTGTTCCAGCTGGCCTACTGACAAGAGACTACAGGAAGAGAGAGCGCAAGAAGCCTGGCCAGCCGAAAGCAAGGAAGAAGGCTACATGGAAAAAGAGATAGAATGTTGTGCCTTAGCCTGACTTTGTACACACTTTTTGTGTTGAAAACCTTAAAATATGAATTTTCTGTGTACCAAACACATTGAAGTACACAAGATAATTGATCATTTGTATTTAACAATAGAAAACAAAATTAATTAAATTGAGGTTTCTTTATAATATGTTAGTCTTCTGGTTTTTAGTGAATTTTTCCACTTGGTGAATAACTATGGATTCAGATTTTTTTAACTTAAGAACAGAAGTTTATCTCCCACCCTCCTTCCTCTCTCCCTCCCACCATTTATTTTCCTCCAGCAAATTCATCACTACATAAATTGTAGCTAGCAAAGGAATATGTAAGCTACACCAAGAATGAGCCTCCGTCCTCATGGTACCGTGTAAAGTGCACAAAAATAATCCCATCCTAGTATCTTTGTGAACATCGGTAAGTTGCATGAATACCATTTCCTGGACCCCAAACAGTATACTGCATATTATAGTGAAATCCAAAGGAGAAAATAATGCACAGAATACCAAAGGCATTCGGTGAGTCAGGAGAGTCCTGTGCCACTGCACGAAGGAGTGGGGTTGTATTCTGTAGTGACAGCGGCTGGGAACAGTTTGTATATAGATGCTCCGCGCGTGAATATTACCTGACGAAAAAATGTAACTCGTCCAGAGCTGTATTGAACAGCATGGTGGTAGAGAGCGATGTTATCAGTTTGGTGTGTACAGTGCCAGCAGTGCCATGTGGTTTCCCTCCCTCCAGCAGCAGGCACTCGGGAGAGACCTCCCCATACACTCTCTCCCGTACCTTCCTCCCTCCAGCAGCAGGCACTCAGGAGAGACCTCCCCTACACTCTCTCCCCTACCTTCCTCCCTCCAACAGCAGGCACTCGGGAGAGACCTCCCCTACACACTCTTCCCTACTTTCCCTCCCTCAAAGCTGCGCAAAGATTATTTTCTCATTTGAACTTTACTATACCCACACAGATGTTCAGTTGATCAGCATTATCACTCGGATGTGTCTGTCTGTCATGAATCAGACCTTCACTGCAGAACTCATTGCCCTCAAGTCGTGGACTTCCTTGGCTAACTGAACTACCAGACGTGTGTGTGTGTCTTGCAGTTATCAAAGGCAGTACATCACGCCCAGACGTGCTTATACATGACATGGTCGGCACCTACATACTCCATGACAAGTTGCCAATTGTTGTTGGGTAGTGATGTGAATATTAGATGCACCAACATCACACAACACAACTCTATCTTTGACCGTGTTTCTGTCAGTCGTACCATCCCACATGGATGTTTGGTCAGTATGACAGCAGGAACCAACCATTTGTAGTGTCAGTGAAATGAAGCAGTGGTATATCTTCTGGCCTCATGGGAATGTAAATCAGAACATTACACTTGTGAGAGATCTTGTTACATTTTTTCTTTATATCAATCACCTATTATTAGCAATAAAAATTTGTTGTTATATGATATGATTTATAGTTTGGTATAATTCAGGAATGCTCCATCGTTTGTGAGTGGTGAATTCCTGAAACTTTTGCCTCAAAGATGTGTATTCTAGACTTATGGCTGAGAAATGCAACAGTTTAGTACTGTAGGATTTCTTGCGTTCATCAAAGATTTTTTTTATAATTTACAGTGTAAATGATATGCTATAGTATTAACATGTGTTTGGTCTTTCCAATAGTTCATAATATTTCACAATAGAGCAAGTAAAACGTTGTGTGTTTTAGTACAATAGCAATGGGATTATTGACAGTTTAGTATTGGTGGCTTTATAAATGTGCAGTCATCTTTTATACTGTATCCCAGTTAGGCTTACAGGACAGTTTAATTTTTTGTCTACTTTCCTTGAAAAGGTAGGCTTATGAAATTGGGGGAATGTCTGTATGTATTTCAAAAGTCCCCCCCTCCACCCTCCTCCTTCCACAAATAACTTTATAACACAAAACACCATGGGCGCTGGCAGCAGGGTGCAAGGGGGTGCACTTGCACCCCCCTGTCAGGAAAGAAAATACATAGAAAAAATTACATTTTTTTTTATTAAGTTACTGTTTGAATAAAAACTGAAGGCGTCTAGGTTGCTGTCCAAATTTGTTCATCACCTTGTCAATAAATTCAGTATCCTCCTCTTCTCTTTTCCTGTGAACACTGAGCATGCACAGGCCGCTTAGCCTCGCATCTCCCATCGTTGAGCGATTCCACGTCTTGACACGTCGTAACGTGCTAAATGTACGTTCAATGCTACATGTTGTTGCTGGAATAGTTAAACCAATTTTGATTGCCTCACATACCGCTGGGTAAAACTGAGTGGCTTAAGCAATTACATCTGTGTATTCAACAACAGATTCATTAAAAACCGCATTATTTGCTTCATTTGTCTTCATCATCTCGTACCATGTGGTAGCCTCGGCAATAAAATTATGTAGAAGACCTCCGTAGAGGTTCTGTATATCTTCTGCTATCGCTAAAAATGCTGATTTGTCTAATTTTCTCATATTTTCTGGGTGAAGCTGCATAAGCGAAAATGCTTTCTTGTGTGTTGAAGAAAATCAATTTTTTAGTGAAGAAATAATAGAATCTAAGTATGGGATAAATATAGATATTCTGAAAAATTCTTCCACATTTTCAGATGGTTGATTTGATCTGTAAGTCTGTTTTGCCACTACTCGAGGACGCTTAAATTCAACATCCAGTTTTTCGCAAATTTTTTGAGCTTTCTCGAAAATGACCGCAAACTCCATAGAGGCATTATCGCGGTGAGATTGAAGCACATCAGTTAATTTATTTACGTGATCGTGTATTGCCTTTATATTCATATTTACTTCTTGTAATTGATTGCACACGGGTTCAAGTTTGGCAAAATAGGCAGCAATTACTAAAAGTGTCACAATGTATGTTGGAGTAGTTGCAGTCGTGTAGAGCTGATACGCTGTAGTTTTCGTTGTACAGTTCGGCGCGTCCTGCGAAAGTTCTTCTAAAACTTGTACAATAATCAGAAAGGTTTCAGAAAATTTTCTGATACTTTTGTACTTTGCTGTCCAACGCGTTTCACAAAATAGAGGTATATTTGGAATTTTATTCCGCCGCAACGTACTCTCTCTAAAAAAATTTATAATGTCCTTTGTAGTCCCAGCAGTATTTCTCACTTCACTGACAGTATTCAGGTCATTAATGACAAGATTCAATACATGGCTTGCACAGTGGAAAAATAGGGCTGAAGGATATTTATCATTAATAATTTTCTGAACACCACCTATGTGACCTGCCATTGCAGCACACCCGTCGTATCCTTGGCCAACAAGTTTATTTAAATCAAAATTACAATCTTGCAGGAAGCGAATAATAGTTTCCGAAATGGCTTTTGCGTTCAATTCTTGTACCGGTACATATCCGAGGAATTCTTCACAAATTATTGGTTTTTTATCATCTTTATCATAACGTAGATAGCGAACACCAATCGATAATTGCTCTGTGCCACTAATATCAGCAGTCTCATCAGCCAAAACCGAAAAAGCCGAAGCATGTTTCACCTCCTCAATTATTTTGCTTTTCAGAACATCGGAACAAATTTCAATCAATTCGTTTTGAATTAGATGTGATATGTATAAAGAATTTTTTGCTCCTGATTCTAAATGATTCTTCAAAATCTCGTCTCCCGAGTCAACTCGAAAATGTAGCAGGTCTG
>NQII01003216.1:185918-212302 GCA_002778355.1 Clitarchus hookeri
TGAGCACCAACCCTTCGAAACTGACACTGAAGGGAGCCGGCACGCTTGCTTTCCACGGCAGCGGCTACCGACCCTTCTCGTACGTGCAGTGCCCACCCTCCAGGCAAGTACCCACCTCCAGATCTCCTTCCAAGCAGAAGGTTCAACCACTGCCACCCAGAGTCCGACCCGCGATCAGCACGGCCGAAGCCGGGGCTTTCACACTGATCCCCTGAGTACCCACAATTTTCAGACATGCACACTGAGTTTTCAACCAGAACAGCCCAGGCCCTCCAGGCCGCCAGACAGACCATTCATCGTGACTCCGCCACCCCGAGATCATCCCCAATTTGCCACAGATCAAGGCTCAGCTTAATTAGAACAGCGTGAACTGACGCGGTCGCAGGCGGGAAATCCCCCACATCCGTCGCGCGGCAGCGGGGATTCCCCGAGCAATAATGCCAACCATCGACTACAGAGATTAAGTATGTTTTCGATGAGCAATATATTCAATCAAATACCCGCGCGATTTGAATTTGACATTACATTTATCTACATAATATACGTGTATAATTCTATATTTTATATTAGTTAATAGTATAATGTGTAGTTGCAGATGCACCTCCCTGAAAGTAATCCTGGCGGCGCCCATGCATAGCACATTGTGATAAAGTTTTGTAGGAATATGATGCCACAAATTACCATCATGATGCCAAGTTTTCATAAAATCAAAATCTTGCGTATGTATTTATAATTCTCTGGAAGTGCAAACCTGTGTGTACACTAGTGTAAATATATCAATCTGTGATGAATTAGTGTGCTCACATGAAATTTTTGACAGTGCCTATTAACGTGCGGTAGTTGTCAATACATAACCACAATTAGGGAATGGTTGAATCATGTTTTTAGTCGAATCCATTGTTAAATACTGTAAATTTTTTTGAATCTCAAACCGAAACCCATGTCGCAAAACAAAATTGGTCCAATAAAAATATTTTTTTTTATAGTGGGAATAAACTGGGAACACAACTACAGAAAATTCTAATAGTCGTTGCACATAGTAAACTAACAAGATCATCAAGGTGAAATGATACTGACATGCAAAACTGAAAATTGAAAATATCACAATGAACGTTAGCACTAACATCATGGCATGAATTGCTGGTAGGAATTTTGCTGCCAAGTTAGGTTGCGTCAAGAATTTACTGCCAAGTTAGGTTGCGTCGAGAATACAGTACCGGAGATGGAACAATACTAAGAACAGAATTAGAAGTAGCAACAAGCTCATTAATAGCAAACGTCTTCCAACATATTATGTCTCTTGAATCTATTTGACTGAGATAATTAACACTAGTCACTGTACTGTTGTGTGGATGCCAGAAAAAGGAAATCTCCAAAATACAAGATCCATCGTGTGCAAGCTAAAAGAACTCAAAAAGTGCCATTAAATTGTGTAGGCATATATCTATGAAATGTATTTGTGTAGTTTTCAGAATGGTTAAGCCACTTCACTTATATAATGTTTATAAATAATTAAGTACGCAAAGTTCATTTACATGCTGTGCAGTCCCTGTTGTTTACACTAACATGCAAAATAAGTGCGCTATTGTTTTTCTGTTCACTCGCGCAATTAAGATAGCATTTAGTAATAGTACGACATCGCACAGTTTTTTTAGGAAATGCATTTATGCAGGTAATGGAATTGTAAAAAAAAAAAAATAACAATTTCAAAGTGGCATTACGGCAGGTGGTAGCGTCGTTTTTAATATTTTTAATTAATTGTGCAGATTAATTGTAAAAGCGCACTTGAAATAAAAATTTACGATGGAGGTCGGAAACGGTATAAAAAATGCAGTGTTGAACTATAGGTGTCGTAGCTGCGAGCGCTGCTTTCAGGTTCTGAGTTCTTACTTTATTGTGGAATGGCGCGTACGCTTCTGGGATGCTCTATTGTCTCTCTGCTGCAGACCAATCCACGACAGGCGACAGACAAGCGAGTTTGAGGAAATTCATGTACCCAGAAGTTAGCTCTGCGTTGTTTCCCGTAATACTAAGCTGTAAGTAAATTTTTTACATGAAATTTATTAAAATATTGTTTCGTTATTTTTAACCTACCATGACAAAGAGAACCCGCTTCTAACATTCCTGTCAAAAGAAGTTTTTTCGTCTTAAGCCAATATTTATGGTCCATGAATATCCCATAAGAGCAAAGCAAAAATTTCCACTGAATAACATTTTTGCATTCTCACATTTAGTGTATATATTTTTCACTCAAATGGTAGAAATTTGGCCCAAAACGTTAATTATTTTAACAACAAAACAGATTTTAAGGTGTTTGAATTTAATTAGTTACTTACGTAAACAAAAACAACACACATTCCGGTTTACTTTTGTATGACGTATGACTGCAGCCACCATTGCAAATACATAGATAAAGCAGTACAAGTGTAACGCAAATACAGTTATAAAAAACAATTCAAGTTCTATTTTGAGATGTTGCCATTGTTATTGTTTTAACAGTTTTGACAAAACAGGAATTAAGCAGAAAAAAAAATTTGATTGGAAAAAATTGTATAATTCTGATAAACATAATTTTTATTGTTTTAAAACTGAGTGTTAACAACATTAAAGAGAGCATATATTTTATCAAGTTTCAAAAGAAGAGATACCTTCTCTAACAAATTTGAAAATTGTGCATCATGTTGGCAAAAAACAGCAAAAGTACTTGTGGTGGTGCTTAACACGTTTTTTAATTGAAAACAATTCTTCTGAAAAGGATTTCATATGTCCTATATATTTTTAGTGTAAGTACTAGTGATGCAACGAATGTCGATTTTTCCACATTCGCGAATGCGAATGCAAATATTCACCTCCGATATTCGCGAATGCGAATGCGAATGTTGGTTTTTCAAATATGGCGCCAAAAGCGTGCGCCTACGAACTCGAATTTTACCGCGCGTTTAGAACTGGCCGGCCGGGCGGCCATGTTAAAACCGAGAGTAGCCCATATGCCCCGACTCTGAACGAATAAAAACAAATTGTGATTGCTGGCTTACTGAATGAAGTTAACTGCTAATAATGTTTTCGTAAAGATTTAGTTTGAGGTAACCTTGACGCGTACCGCTCATACCTACCAGTAGTGGCGACGCTATTCTTACCCATGTCGACGTGACGCTGCGAACGCGGGGAGTCCCGGGCATATTATCGCCCCTCGCCACAAGAAATTACAAATTGGGGAAAAACAGTGCACCCCGCCTACCCCTATCCCACCGCAAACACGAGAGGGTAAGTCCCGAGTTCTATGGAAAATAGAACAGAAACGTATATATACAAGAGCCACGGAGGACAGTTAAGTCAGTTATGCGACAGTTAAGAGAGTTACGCGAGAGTGAAGGACAGTTGAGGTCAGTTACGCGAGAGTTACGAGACGTTTACGACAGAGCAGCAGCGGCGAGACAGTTACGACGGAGTCGGGAGCTACGCCGGAGTCACGAGAGAGTCAGATACGAGGAACGACGAGCGACGAGGAGAGGACTGCACGTCCAGGGATCGAGCCCAGGACTTCCCGGGAGAGACACCAAGACAGGGGAAGTAACACCCTGCCCCCTCTAAACCCTCACATTAACGTGGAACTGTCCTGCAAATGTTTTAAACTGAAATGAAGTAATATCAGGACTATTTAAAATATTGATTTGATTTGATTAATTTAATATTGTTTCCTACAATTATGATGAGGCAGTGCCTCCCCCACATGCCACAAATTGAAAGACCTTCACTTGTGCAGTGGGATAATGCCCCTGCTCCCCCTCACCCTATAAACAGAAAGTCTAGACCTGCTCCTGTACAGTCTGAGCCTGGTGTGAATGTGACAATGATTGAAGAGTTTGGAATGCAGTGGTGGTGTCATTTCCACACATTCCCAGTCTATTGCTTTTACTTGTTTGCCCTCACATTTACTGAATGAATGAGTGCATAGATGTGATTTGTACCCATTACGTTAAACAGTACTTCTAGCATTAAAAAGTACAACATTGAGATGTTTTGCAATAATCTCGCAAATATTAAAATCATTGTTGAAATACATATTTTTTTAATCCACTTTGGCGGCCCAAATAGGGCGAAGTAATACTTATTTGGGCCACCCGGACTCAATCACAGGCTTATACAGGTTGTGATGAGGCTCACTTGGCCTGTCTAGCGAGTATAATTGGTGTTCCTGGGTGAGGGAGGGTAAAGGGGCCTGAATGTGGGTTACCTACCTCACCACGACCTCATGCCAAGGTTGATACACTTCTTTACAAACAAGGCAAGTGTGAAATAAAAACCTTACTTTTAAGTACATACTTATTCTTATTGCTGAGCGAGTTGGTAAGGGGTAAAACATTGGAAGCATATTCAAAAGGACCTGGGTCCAATTCCCTTGAAAGTAGTTGTATGACTCTGTCTGCAATGAACTCGCTGTGGAAGAGACGTAAGAGGCTAATGAACCTTCTTACGTTTTTTTTTATCCACGTACTGTTCACTGTTTGCATTAATATTGCAGCACCAAGAATGACGTGAGCTATCATAGCCAGAATTATTGGACAGAATACCCATCATATCTAGGTGTCATGATTACACTTGCATCTAGGTGTGATTTACAGAACATGAGGAAATCAGTATTGTGTGGCCCCAGCATGGACGGCAATAACCGCTGCCACATGATGTGGTACTGAGAGGAAGACTTTGGATATATACATCCATGCTGTCTCGATGCATGATCAACATTCATCCGTTGTGGCCGCGTGTGTCCTGTGGCAGGCCAGTCATCGTCCGACCATTGACCACACGTTTTCGATGGGTGAGATCTGGTGAACACCAGGCCAAGGAAACAGTATGACATGGTAATCCAGGAACTGTCGGACGATGTGTGCCACATGCGGTCATGCATTGTCCTACTTGTACAGGGCCCCAGGCTGGACTTGAGGATAGGAGACAACAAGAGGCTCCAAGAGCGCAATGCAACTGTTGCTGGTCAGCATGACAGTATTGCGGACTAGACACGAGCGGAACTGGAATCCGATAGCACCTCGTACCATAACTCCAGATGCTGGGCTGGTATGACGGTGCATTATGCAGGACTCGGTCAGGCGTGTGCCGCGAGACGTGGATGCGATCATCGTGCTGCTGCAATCAGAAGAGGGATTCGTCGTAGAAGACAATGGCATGCCATTCGCCCTTCCAGTTCTGACATTCCACACACCATTGCAGCCACAGGCACCTGTAGTGGGCAGCCGGTGTCAGCCGAAGTAATGGGCGCATCATTGGCTTCTTACACATCGCTCAATCTGACCTTTCTTGACTTACTGATCTCACATCCGCTTCGCTGTTGTTGTATATCTTCCAATTTGAAAACCGATTTTGTGGTAGGATAATCCAGAATCCTGATAGGCCACGATTCTCCCGCAGTCAAAGGTAGAAATCTGTTTGTATGGTTGTCGTGGTCTACGATGCGGCATGCTCACCACGCTATCTTTGTACACTTCACTAATGGCGGGGAAAAACAATGCCACTACCTCTCAGCGGCGGTGGCTGCTGCCGAACCCTCATATCCCATATGGCTTTGGTGTCATGATACCGGAAGCCTGAGCTTCCATAACTTATTGGGTGAACGCACCCCGACACATACCCTAATCATTGGCTCGGCGGCTGGGTGCCATGTGTAGATGGGATTTTGGGGTGCACAGGCCATTTTTAAGCTGTAAT
This sequence comes from Clitarchus hookeri, assembly GCA_002778355.1. NCBI lineage: Eukaryota > Metazoa > Arthropoda > Insecta > Phasmatodea > Phasmatidae > Clitarchus > Clitarchus hookeri. The sequence goes on from NQII01003216.1 coordinate 191,643, forward strand.
TTTTGTTGCTATCACTAAGGATTTTACATGTTTGTGTGTTCGGCAGGGGAGTGAAGCATGCTGGCTGGAGTGTTTGAAGTGTCGTGATGTCTGTTTACTGAGTTGTTATGTTGTAGGCAAGTGTGCTAATTAATTTCACGTTTAATGTGTGCGTGAGATCCCTAGTCTCGTGGAGGGCTGCTCCAAACAATTCCTGGGCACAATTGATCTCTCTGCTTTCAAGCTGCCTTAGGATCATATGATCAGGCCTGATACCTTCTCATGGTAAGTTTCATCATGTGCAGTTTGTGACATGGTTGAAAAAGAGAACAGTTATTGAATGATTAATCTGTAGGTTCGTGGTTGGTGCTGAGACTTCCTTGATAATCCGCCTGAAACAAAGAACTATCAGGTCGGTTTCGTTTATTGTACTGTAGGATTTTTGTCAGTATAATTATTTATATTGTAATTTCTATATCATAGTGAGTATATATATGTATATATATGATATAATATATAATATATATATATATATATATATAGGATATTATATGTATCTATATAGGAAATTAGGATAGCTAAGTAACATAGGAATTTACAAATATCTCTTCATCAAATATTATCCTATATTTAGCAAATATTAGTCTAGGCTAATATTTGCTAAATATAGGATAATATTTGATGAAGAGATATCTGCAAATTCCTATGTTGATTAACTATCCTAATTTCCCATAATCTGAAGGTTTTTCATTTTTATTTATATGTATAGGTTTTTTGTTTAAACTAGGTAAGTTTTGAATATTATTATTATTATTATCATTATTATTATTATTATTATTATGTATTTAGTAAGTATTCTTTCCCCCACCCCAATTTTGTCTAACTTCTATACTTCCACCATNTTATTATTATTATTATGTATTTAGTAAGTATTCTTTCCCCCACCCCAATTTTGTCTAACTTCTATACTTCCACCATTTCTTTTAGTGCTGCTGGGTATGTTAAAGATTTTCCTAACTGGTGTGTTTGGGTTTGATGGACTGTAATATTTAAAAGCACACAAGTTACACACCGCATTTGATAAACAATGTTCACCTCGGCGCCATTTCGAGCAGAACTGATTGAAACATGGCGAACTCCCATGAGGCCTTCTTGAGTGGCGCCATCACCAGCAACAATTTCAAGGTGGGAGATTCAAATTGATAAATGTCACCAATTACACTAGGTATATACATATGTACAGTGGTTCCAACATCTCCCCCCTCTCCCNTTCAAATTGATAAATGTCACCAATTACACTAGGTATATACATATGTACAGTGGTTCCAACATCTCCCCCCTCTCCCCTATCAAACGTGAAATAACAGTTTCAATGTTACTGAGAGGGGAGTGGGCAAAGTTTCATAACAGGTCTGATGACAACTCCTTCACCACACGCACATCATCATCGTCACCATAGGACACGTCTGCACCACTCACCCTAAACGCCAGCACAAAGGGGGCAAGTTTGGATCCTTGATGAGTACTAGTATTCCTTCCTCGATGCTATCCTTCCTTTGGGTCCATTTCTACATGGACTGGAGCTGATCAAGGTACTCAAGATGCCACCGCTTTCAGAAGAATTGGTGTATTTGTTGTATGTGGTAAGGTCAGCGAGAATGTCTATTCATGGGAGTCTGGGTCAAATCTTCTTCAATAAGGATCTGAGGGGGACCCAGCGTCAAAAAGTGACTTGGGGCGAGAGCTGCCAAATCATTCGGGTCACTTGACAGAGTGTTTAGGGATCGAGAGTTCAAAGTGGCCTCGATCTGAGTCAGCGCAGTATACAGTTCCTCGTCTGTGAGCAGCTGAGATCCAACTGTNTTCAAATTGATAAATGTCACCAATTACACTAGGTATATACATATGTACAGTGGTTCCAACATCTCCCCCCTCTCCTCTATCAAACGTGAAATAACAGTTTCAATGTTACCGAGAGGGGAGTGGGCCAAGTTTCACAACAGGTCTGATGACAGCTCCTTGTTGAGTGCGAACCTTCACCACATGCACATCATCATCATCATCACCATAGGACACATCTGCATCACTCACCCTAAACGCCAGCATAAAGAGGCAAGTTTAGATCCTTGATGAGTTCTAGTATTCCTTCCTCGATGCTATCCTTCCTTTGGGTCCATTTCTCCATGGACTGGAGGTGATCAAGGTACTCAAGATGCCACAGCTTCCAGAAGAATTGGTGTATTTGTTGTATGTGGTAAGGTCAGCGAGAATGTCTATTCATGGGAGTCTGGGTCAAATCTTCTTCAATAAGGATCTGAGGGGGACCCAGCGTCAAAAAGTGACTTGGGGCGAGAGCTGGCAAATCATTCGGGTCACTTGTCAGAGTGTTTAGGGGTTGNCGTCAAAAAGTGACTTGGGGCGAGAGCTGCCAAATCATTCGGGTCACTTGACAGAGTGTTTAGGGATCGAGAGTTCAAAGTGGCCTCGATCTGAGTCAGCGCAGTATACAGTTCCTCGTCTGTGAGCAGCTGAGATCCAACTGTCCTAACGAGCAGGTACTTGATGCCAGCCTCCCAAAGACCACCAAAGTGAGGAGCAGAGGGATGGTTGAAGTGCCAAGACACCTTGACATCTGCCAACTGATCTGCAAACGATTGTACTGGGTCAGAATTGGTTAGGAGTTCCTGTAGCTCAGACATGTAAAATTAGTGCCACAATAACTATAAAGGTGGGCACAATGTCCGCGTCGTGAGACAAACCTACGAAAGGCACCTAGAAAGGCTCCATTGGAAAGATCATATGTATAAGTGCTAGGGGAACTGCTTTTATGGTGGGACAAACAAACTAGCAGATGTACGCTTGTAACACACGAGGTTTTCAAAGTCAGGCCAAGGCGATTGATACGGGGCCTCCATAATCAACTCCCGTATGTATGAAAGGTTTGGCCTCGCACACTCTGCTGGCAGGAAGACTAGCCATCATTGGTGTGGCAGTTTTGGATTGGTCTACTAAAAATTTCATGCACCTTCAGAGTCGGTATCGTATCAAGTTATGGGCACCAATGATCCAGAACTCTTTCGAAAGCAAGGAGTGAAGGGTGCGTGGTTCAGGATGTAGGAATTCATGATGGGTTTGATCTATCAACAATTCTGCAAAATGACAGTTCTTTGGGAGAGTAACAGGATGTTTCTCCTGAAATGGCAAGTTAGACTGAGAAGTCCATCTGTGTCAATAAAGAAATTCCCCAAAAATTTGGCGGGGGTCCTTGAAAGGTAGGGTTACACTATAACGACCAGTGTCATCTCTGCGAATTGTGCTTACAAAGGCTTCTTAATCTTAACACTTTGATCATCAAGGTTGCAAGGGGGAGGCAACAGAATCCCTTCAATTTCCCGAAACTAGTGAACAACATGGTCTAGTGTGGGCATGTAAGTGAACAAAGAAATGCTACTCTCAGAGCCAGGAGAAGGAATCTTGCCAATTATCACCCAACCAAAAACGGTGGAAATAACCACGATTAGGTTTTCCCCTTGACAGATAGTCTGTGTAATAGACACATAAGGAAATAGGTCCGCCCCAAATCAAAATGTCAACCTTTCCTGTAATACCAAAGTGGGGATCAGGAAGATGTAGATGAGCCAGATGACTCCAACTGCTAACATTGAGGGGAGCTGTAGGCAGAGATGTAATTTAGGCAGCACAAATGCTGTCAAAGCCAATCGGGCTCCTTTTAAAAGTGGTGTGAAGAAGGCAGAAGGTATCAAGAATGCTCACTACATATTTCCCGAAGACCCAAATGAGCTTGTTGATAGACTCTGACATCTTATTGACCTGCAAAAACGTGAGGATCTCTCATACACTGTTGAGATATCTTCAGTCACCGATGAACGTAAGGATCGGGGTTATATCAGATGAGACTTTTGGCTACTATCCATGATCTGCGAACATCTGAGAAATGTAAAGATTGAATGTGCAAAATAATTAGAAATATAGAATGTATATAACAAGTAAATAAATTAAATTTAAGTATAAATAGTAATGTGTGTTTAATTTACTATACAGTACCTTCTGTTTCTCTAAAAAACTTATTAATTGAGCGGTATAAACAATCAATTGAGAGAGTCTGTTTTAGATCAAATTTATGTGAGTGCGTTCAGGAGGATGGCTATGGTTTGACCTGAAGTATTATGCCTTACTCGGGTTATTTAAAATCAACTGAGTTCTATGCGGTGAATGAATGAACTGGGGAATGTTTTTAAAAGAATATTTTTGAGGAATGGTTTGCAACTAGTTGGTTGGCCTGATCAGTTGGCTTGGTAAGTTAATACGACACTTTGGTATGGTCAGCTCTAATAGAAATGTTTTGCGTAGATTTTGTGAAGATTTTGTGCAAAGAGGTTAGCTACGAAACTCTTATTAGGAGACTTTCTTTTTTGGCTGTCTATCGTCATTTGTTTGTACAGGTGGGTGGTATGGCTTGTTGGTCTAGCCAGTTTTGCAGGAACTGGTCTGGTCAGGAGTTAGTCTTGGGCTCAGTCAATCTCGCCAGGAACCAGTCTTGGGTGGAGTCAGTCTTGGGTGCAATCAGTCGTTGGCTAGTATGTTTAGTCAGTATGATTCCTTGTTGTGACAAGCTAGTAATGGTCAATTGTATGGATTGCATTTATTTTTCTCGATTTTTTGAGTTTAATGTCAAGGTCGATGACAACCAACATGGGGGTCAGAGTCATCAGTGCAATTTTTTCGTTGATTTTTAGAATTATTTGTGATTTTTTAAAAAAATTTTTCAATTTTTTGATTTGTAAGGGATGGAGGTTGTGGTGAGAGGGAAAATTAATACAATGTGATTGATTGGAAATGGGCCAGTCGTCTGCTGGATGTCGTTGTGGGAAAACCTCCAATTATGTAAGTTTTTTAAAACAAAGTTTAAACAATTTTTATTAATTTTTTTTTAACTTTTAAATATTTTTTTTAAATTAAGAAATATTTTTTTTTTAGTTTTTAGGATTTTTTGTGATTTTAAAATTATTTTAAAAATATTTTAGGGTTTAAGTCCATTGAAGGTCATGGGTATGGGGTCAATGTCAAGGTCATGGATCAAGGTCAATGGTAACAAGCGAGCATTGCAAATCCTTCCAATGGCTCAAAAAGTGCTTTCGGGGGCTTGTTCTTTGCAAATGGGAAGCTCAGTGATTTTAAGGGAGAAAAGGGAAATTTTAGGATAAAAAGGAAATTCCAAGATGGCGGCAATTGGCGCCTGTGGCCTGTGCCCTTATTCCAGACTCACCATAATCATACTACATACAAAATAATAGAATTAGTTCAAAATGTGCCTTTCAAACAAACAGCCTAATTTCCAGTCGTTTAAAGTAAGTTAAAGTGAATATGAGTGCAGACATAATAATGATTTAACCTATTCCCATACATTTTACTTGAACAAGTAGGAGTGTAAAGGAAATTTCAGAATAATGCACAAACAGTAATGTGCCCATATAGAGTTTAGTTATTTTTTTCATAACTTCCACACATGTTCGTGTTCTTCAGTAGTGCAGTGGAAATGTGTGTCGCTGTTTGTCAGGCGGGAGGGACAGGTTTTCCTTGCCGGAAAGGGTTAAAGGTATTTTTTTGCCAAAAGTTTTTGTGAACGTAGTGCTCAGAATAATTATTGAAAGTTAGCTAGTACTGCTATATCAAGATGGTATCAGCATTTTTGATTCACTGAAATGAACACTGCATGTCACAGCATAATTTGTTACATGACAAACTATCCATTGTAGTTACATTGGCAGAGACGTATGTAAAATGAGTTGTATTAACGTCTAACTGAAAGTTTAATTTTTAAATTAGTGTCAATTTGAACATGTTATTTTTGCTTAGTCCACATTTGAACATTACTTGCAGCAAACTTTTGAACATACATAATGATACCATTCAGAGAAGACATTCATTCTCCTTACTTGTTAGATAAAGTAGTCACGTGGATGCATCTTGGATAAAGAATTACATTTGACGTCTTTCTATTTATGATGGCATTAATGCAGCACATGATATAGAGAGACATGTGACACACCAACGACATGCCAACTAATCCACTCTCCTACTTCAAATGCTTGCGAGCCCGACCTTCAACAGCCCCTTTTACACCAGGGCAAACTGAAGCGAATGTGAGCGAACGAGTAGCAACGAATTTAGCATTCTTATGGCTTAAACGGAAAACAAGCACGAACAAGCACCCTTCATCCATGTTTGTACAAGTTCGGTTCACATTCGCTGATGATTAGTTCATTGTTGGTATTTCATTGAGACGCCAAAGGATATGCGTGTTTGCTCATGTTCGGAAGAGTGAGTGAAAATATTTGGACGGCTCTTAACAGCAAAGTCTTGTGAGCAGGTGAGGGTGAAACGAGGTGTGTATGGAGCACTGCCGGAATGAAAGGGCGGGGGAAATGGGAGATCCCAGAAAATAACTGTCGACCAGTGGCATTATCCTGCACGATTCCCACATGCGAAAATCCGGGAGGGACCGTGCCGGAAATCGAACCCGGTTCACCTGGGTGGGAGGCGAGTAGTCTAACCACTACATCACCACGACCCCCTCATGTTCTGTGTTCGCTTATAGTTTACTCCTGGTCGAACAGCTTCGAATCAACGAATGGTAGCAAGCAAGTGCAGATGGTTCTCTTATGCTCGTTCGCACGTGTTCGATTTTTCACTTTGGTGTTAACGTGGCTTAAGACAGGCATTAGTCAGCGACGCATTAGGCCTGATGTAGCTACTGACCTTGTGACTGTCGCATCACTGTCAGTACTCGCGCTGTTAGAGCAAGGCAAGTCACCTGAGACTTTGAGCTCACTAGAATCCCAGCACGGAAGTTTACTCAATTCTACAAAACAATTCTATCTCTGTATGTTAACACTTCACACAGTATAAGAATATCAGAAAATTAGCAAAATTAATAAAAGTTTGAATATGATGAGAAATTTGAATATAAAACTAATACTTCAGATGTGTAAATTTTTAAAATTAAAACTGTAAAGAATTTCCAATTTTACTATAATTCATAATTCTTGTCAACTAATGTTTCTGGACATGACTTTAATTTCTACTACACAGCAATAGCCGCGTCCAGACCAGCCGAGGCAAGAGGTGCGGCATCCTCGTGCGGACCTGCCTCGCACTCACTCANATGTATGAAAGGTTTGGCCTCGCACACTCTGCTGGCAGGAAGACTAGCCATCATTGGTGTGGCAGTTTTGGATTGGGCTACTAAAAATTTCATACACCTACAGAGTCAGTATCGTATCAAGTTCTGGGCGCCAATGATCCAGAACTCTTTCGAAAGCAAGGAGTGGAGGGTGCGTGGTTCAGGATGTAGGAATTCGTGATGGGTTTGGTCTATCAACAATTCTGCAAGGTGACAGTTCTTTGGGAGAATAACAGAATGTTTCTCCTAAAATGACAAGTTAGACTGAGAAGTCCATCTGTGTCAATAAAGAGATTCCCCAAAAGTTTGGCTGGGGTCCTTGAAAGGTAGGGTTACACTATAACGACCAGTGTCATCTCTGCGACATGTGCTTACAAAGGCTTCTTAATCTTAACACTTTGATCATCAAGGTTGCAAGGGGGAGGCAACAGAATCCCTTCAATTTCCCAAAACTAGTGAACAAACAACATGATCTAGTGTGGGCACGCAAGTGAACAAAGAAATGCTACTCTCAGAGCCAGGAGAAGGAATCTTGCCAATTAACACCCAGACAAAAACAGTGGAAATAACCACTAGTAGGTTTTTCCTTTGATGGATAGTCTGTCCACTAAGCACATAAGGAAATAGGTCCGCCCAAATCAAAATGTCAGCCTTTCCTGTAATACCAATGTGGGGGTCGAACAGGTTTGACTCAACGAATGGTAGCAAACAAGTTCAGATGGTTCGCTTATGCTCGTTCGCACGTGTTCGCTTTTTCGCTTTGGTGTTAACGTGGCTTAAGACAGCCATTAGTCAGTGACGCATTAGGCCTGATGGAGCTACTGACCTTGTTACTCTCTCATCACTGTCAGTATTCGCGCTGTTAGAACAAGGCAAGTCACCTGAGACTTTGAGCTCACTAGAATCTCAGCACGGAAGTTTACTCAATTCTACAAAACAATTCTACCTTCTGTATGTCAACACTTCTCACAGTATAAGAATATCAGAAAATTAGCAAAATTAATAAAAGTTTGAATATGATGAGAAATTTGAATATAAAACTAATACTTTAGATTTATAAATTTTTAAAATTAAAACTGTAAAGAATTTCCAATTTTACTATAATTCATAATTCTTGTCAACTAACGTTTCTGGACATGACTTTAGAATTTCTACTACACAGCAATAGCCACGTCCAGACCAGCCGAGATAAAAGGCGCGGCATCCTCGGGCGGCCCTGCCTTGCACTCGCTTACTGCCACTCCCGAGGCGTCCGAGGCTGCCTCGGGCCGAGCCATCAGTTGTCGGTTTTGTGTCGTGCTCAAAGGCGCCTCGGTCTTGCCGCCTCGCTCACTCTAGGCGGCTGTATCCACAACTGTGCCTCGCATGGCGTGCCAGTGTGTTCACAGCTTTTTATTTGTGTGCTTCGTGTTATTTTTTTTCAGTATGAACAAAGAACAATGTTTGAAATTGATTGAGATGTATGGTAGCCATAGGCTTCTATGGGACTTGAAGGATAATAATTATACAAACAAAGGTTTAAGAAAAGACGCCTAGAGGAATATAGGCAAGGAAATTAGTTTGCCTGTAAAAGATTTAAAAAAGAAAATTGACTCACTTCTCGGCTCCTATAGATGTGAAAAGTCGCGTGAGAAAAAACAGCCGCGTAACTGGTTACGGTAAGGTATTTATTTAATATGTAGTCATTTTATAACACACGTAAACTAGTACCAACTATAAAATTAAATAGGTATGTGTTACAAATTGTTTCAGGTAGTGAAGACGTGTGCACATCAAAGTGGTTCAACTACGAAAGCTTCCAATTCATGGCAGAAAAAAACCACCCCGGGGACACCCAGGGCACAGTACAGGACGCACAAAAAATAAGTTGTTTATTACTGATAATCATTTTGCCATGGAATCGCTCCATTTGTAGAGAAATGACTTGCAAGTTGCAAACGTATTTCCTTTGCGTGAAATCCTCCTCTCTGAGGAACAGCTGGAATCTGCAGGAATGAAATAGTATCTTGGTCGTTCCTCCACCGGGCCGGAACAAAGTGACCTGGGCAGAACGATATGGTCAGAATTGGTTGTGGTCCGTAAATAATTGTACAAATAAATTGTTGCCAACACCACTTTTGTAGTCTTTTCTGGTTCTTATAATATTCGGTTTCCGGAGTATTCTGTAAACGGAACTTAAAATGCCGAAAGCATTTTCTACGACTCTTCGCGCTCTCGAAAGTGGATAATTGAATACTCTCTCCTTTGATTCTCTTTGTGAATTACCATGAAAAGGTTTCATAGTGTAATCATTAAGTGCAAAAGCTTTGTCACATAATGTAAAATAAGGAACTTCCATTGAATATGGCATTTGCAAAATACACGGAGGAGGAACATTTAATTGTTTGCTTTCTGGTTTCTCGTGAAGGGTGGTGTTTTTGAAGATGCGGCCATCTGAAATTTGCCCCTTGCTACCAACATCTACGTAGAGGAATTGGTATTTGGCATCTACTAAGGCAAACAGAACAATGCNCACAGTATAAGAATATCAGAAAATTAGCAAAATTAATAAAAGTTTGAATATGATGAGAAATTTGAATATAAAACTAATACTTTAGATTTGTAAATTTTTAAAATTAAAACTGTAAAGAATTTCCAATTTTACTATAATTCATAATTCTTGTCAACTAATGTTTCTGGACATGACTTTAATTTCTACTACACAGCAATAGCCGCGTCCAGACCAGCCGAGGCAAGAGGTGCGGCATCCTCGTGCGGACCTGCCTCGCACTCACTCACTGCCACTCCCGAGGCGTCCGAGGCTGCCTCGGGCCGAGCCATCAGTTGTCGGTTTTGTGTCGTGCTCAAAGGCGCCTCGGTCTTGCCGCCTCGCTCACTCTAGGCGGCTGTATCCACAACTGTGCCTCGCATGGCGCGCCAGTGTGTTCACAGCTTTTTATTTGTGTACTTCGTGTTATTTTTTTTCAGTATGAACAAAGAACAATGTTTGAAATTGATTGAGATGTATGGTAGCCATAGGCATCTATGGGACTTGAAGGATAATAATTATACAAACAAAGGTTTAAGAAAAGACGCCTAGAGGAATATAGGCAAGGAAATTAGTTTGCCTGTAAAAGATTTAAAAAAGAAAATTGACTCACTTCTCGGCTCCTATAGATGTGAAAAGTCGCGTGAGAAAAAACAGCCGCGTAACTGGTTACGGTAAGGTATTTATTTAATATGTAGTCATTTTATAACACACGTAAACTAGTACCAACTATAAAATTAAATAGGTATGTGTTACAAATTGTTTCAGGTAGTGAAGACGTGTGCACATCAAAGTGGTTCAACTACGAAAGCTTCCAATTCATGGCAGAAAAAAACCACCCCGGGGACACCCAGGGCACAGTACAGGACGCACAAAAAATAAGTTGTTTATTACTGATAATCATTTTGCCATGGAATCGCTCCATTTGTAGAGAAATGACTTGCAAGTTGCAAACGTATTTCCTTTGCGTGAAATCCTCCTCTCTGAGGAACAGCTGGAATCTGCAGGAATGAAATAGTAGCTTGGTCGTTCCTCCACCGGGCTGGAACGAAGTGACCTGGGCAGAACGATATGGTCAGAATTGGTTGTGGTCCGTAAATAATTGTACAAATAAATTGTTGCCAACNGTGCTCAAAGGCGCCTCGGTCTTGCCGCCTCGCTCACTCTAGGCGGCTGTATCCACAACTGTGCCTCGCATGGCGTGCCAGTGTGTTCACAGCTTTTTATTTGTGTGCTTCGTGTTATTTTTTTTCAGTATGAACAAAGAACAATGTTTGAAATTGATTGAGATGTATGGTAGCCATAGGCTTCTATGGGACTTGAAGGATAATAATTATACAAACAAAGGTTTAAGAAAAGACGCCTAGAGGAATATAGGCAAGGAAATTAGTTTGCCTGTAAAAGATTTAAAAAAGNAAACAAAGGTTTAAGAAAAGACGCCTAGAGGAATATAGGCAAGGAAATTAGTTTGCCTGTAAAAGATTTAAAAAAGAAAATTGACTCACTTCTCGGCTCCTATAGATGTGAAAAGTCGCGTGAGAAAAAACAGCCGCGTAACTGGTTACGGTAAGGTATTTATTTAATATGTAGTCATTTTATAACACACGTAAACTAGTACCAACTATAAAATTAAATAGGTATGTGTTACAAATTGTTTCAGGTAGTGAAGACGTGTGCACATCAAAGTGGTTCAACTACGAAAGCTTCCAATTCATGGCAGAAAAAAACCACCCCGGGGACACCCAGGGCACAGTACAGGACGCACAAAAAATAAGTTGTTTATTACTGATAATCATTTTGCCATGGAATCGCTCCATTTGTAGAGAAATGACTTGCAAGTTGCAAACGTATTTCCTTTGCGTGAAATCCTCCTCTCTGAGGAACAGCTGGAATCTGCAGGAATGAAATAGTATCTTGGTCGTTCCTCCACCGGGCCGGAACAAAGTGACCTGGGCAGAACGATATGGTCAGAATTGGTTGTGGTCCGTAAATAATTGTACAAATAAATTGTTGCCAACACCACTTTTGTAGTCTTTTCTGGTTCTTATAATATTCGGTTTCCGGAGTATTCTGTAAACGGAACTTAAAATGCCGAAAGCATTTTCTACGACTCTTCGCGCTCTCGAAAGTGGATAATTGAATACTCTCTCCTTTGATTCTCTTTGTGAATTACCATGAAAAGGTTTCATAGTGTAATCATTAAGTGCAAAAGCTTTGTCACATAATGTAAAATAAGGAACTTCCATTGAATATGGCATTTGCAAAATGCACGGAGGAGGAACATTTAATTGTTTGCTTTCTGGTTTCTCGTGAAGGGTGGTGTTTTTGAAGATGCGGCCATCTGAAATTTGCCCCTTGCTACCAACATCTACGTAGAGGAATTGGTATTTGGCATCTACTAAGGCAAACAGAACAATGCTGCAATAGTTTTCGTAGTTTTCATAGTCACTGCTGCTATTAATAGGACGTAGTAGCATTACGTGGTTACCGTCCATTGCACAGTGACGTGTGGGAGATTCCATTTCTTCTCAAATTCTTCAGCAACTGTGTACCACTCCTCTTCCGATGATGGTATCTGCAAAACAAATGTAGCAATAATTTTTACAGGATGATAAAAGACATGACAGAGTAGCTGGCAGAGAAGAACATGAAGATTCACAGGAAATTGGCAACACAGAACAAACAAAGATGGAGAATCATTGTAACAGAGACAGAATAAATGCAGAAGAAGGACGGGCTGCTGTTTCAGTCGAGGCAACAGACAACCGAGTAGATCAGGCTTATAACATTTTGCAGCAATGTGTAGAATCTCCTGGGGACTCACGTGCCACATTTGGACAACATATAGCTAAAGAAATTCAGAAATTACGATCCGGTTACACTTCCACATGTCAAAAATGCTATTAACAACATAATTTTCAAAGCAAATATTGGCAAACTGCAACAAAATTATACCAGTAGCCACACACTACACAATGCTCAAAGTGGATTTTATACATTCTTTCTCACATCATCATCGTCTGGGTATTCCCCCATGACAGTTGCAAGCGCTTCAAGTGCATCCATGCGTCCACACTCGCCCATGGAGAACATAACCGCACTTCCACCTTCAAATTCGCCTCTGTTGCCTCAGTCAACACCACCTCCCTCGCTGCCTTCATTTGTCACTATTTCTAACAACTGATGGGTTTAAACAAATCTGCTTTTTTTTTTTTTTTTTTTTCTAATTATGTGAATTGTGAAACTGGTATCTCATTTATAACAAGCGTTTTTGTATTTATATTTGTATATTTCTTCAAAGTGATTAAAACTGTTGCTAACAACTGACGTACATACTTTCAAAAACTTATGTTTCTTGTTTTGTGATTTCAGGAAATAGTATCTTATTTATAACAAGTTTTATATTTTACCTCATCTGATGTGATTAAATCATAATTACAATGTTATTTTAACAAGTGTTGTTTTTGTACTTGCCTTTACATATTTCTTTAAAGCCTCGAAAATTGCAGTCCAAACTTCTGGCACAATAGTAGATGATATTGATTGTTTTGACACACAAAACAAATACTGCAAACTAGTATATGAATCACCAGTAGTTAAATATCTCAATGTTATCAGCAGTCTTTCTTACACTGTTTTTAATAGTTCATGATAATTTGTATCTTATTTTCATATTTTATCATTAATAACTGCACACAGTTGTTCAAAATCTCTTAGTCACGCCTGTAAAATTTTTTGTTAGAGGTCATTTCTCGTAACAGTTTCTTCCCGTACTCCATCCAGTTCTTAAACAATATTTTCATACAACAATGTTTTCTTTTCTTCTTCTCTGTTGCTCTACTGTGCATCAACACAAAAGCCAGCACGTGTGGTAACATTGTGACTTCCAGAAGAATTAGATATGTTTCCATGCGAAGCTCGCCTTGCGAGGCTGCCTGGATCACCTTTGCCTCGGGCGGATGCCTCACGACGATTCACAACATTCCCGAGGATGCCGCGTTCGTGGTAAACACACCGAGGCAGCCTTGGGAGACTGTTCGTCCAATCTGGACGCTGCTAATAACATCTCAAACACAAAAAAAAAAATCAAACTACACATTTTTGTAGTGTCAGCATTAAAACATAAGATCACATTAAATTCACAGTGCATTACTCATGACATATATCAATAATCATAATAATATTGCGCTCTCAATTATTATTCCTGCACCGGTTCAATAAATTTACTGTAAATGTTTCCAGTTAGGCAGAAACTGCATTGAAACAGCGTTTCATATGAGACTCCTCATTTTGAATTCTGATTTCATAATGCCCTAAGCATTGTAAAAAGATCAACAAATGTAAATTGATTCCCAAAAATATTTTATTATACTTATATGTATGCAATAAGTTAGTCCATTGTTTTTGCTATAATAAAATATTTGTACCCCACTTATTTATTGCCTCTAGGACACTGACATGACCAAACATTTTTGTCTTTTGTCATCTTCTTTTCCTTCTGTTTTATTCTCCAGTCAATAATACATTTTAATGGACAATATGTTTACCAATATATATTTTTACATACTTTTGTAATTTCTCACAAAAGAAAAGCAACGGACTCGTAAGAAAATACATTGTGCAGTTATTCACGTGACAACTACGCATTGATTTCAAGTATCTAGTCAAAATACTACGTGAAGATGTTGTTACCACAACTTTTAAAAGCTGTTGTTTAGTGCTGATACGGTCTTCCACTCCAGATATGAAAGGTGCGAGACTATCATCTTATCAGCTAAGTAGAAAATTATATAATACCAGCTGCTAAATAAAGTGACATTAAGAGGTTCCATGGTGTAATGGTTAGAACTCTGAACTCTGAATCCAGCAATCCGAGTTATTTTTAGTATTCTACTTTGTTTCAGTTAATTATAAGTAATTTGAATCAAAATAATTTGGTCTGTGCTGCTGTTGTTTTTTAATACTCTTTTTGAATACGTCTTAGCAGCTCAATAAAAGCCATCTCTCGGTATGAAACTACCTGACATTTACATAATCATTTTGGGGACAAGTTAATGATGCAGAGGTATTTTTTTCAACTTTAAATATTTTTTTAAAGTGCACTGTGTTTATCATTTGAGCGAGGAACCGTTTCCAACAAAGGTATTAATACTCCTTCTGGTCATTATGTCGATCAATATTCGGCATTCCTGAGTAATGCTTGTAGAAAATCTCTTGACATTTAATATTTTTGAATGGAAGTTTATTGATGTATATTACTATACTTTTATAATTGACCAAGTTTTTCTTAATACCAAGAATCAGATCAGCCATTTGGAAGTCAGTTAGCAACAAAAATTATTCCGAACCTCATGTTTTCAATACAATACATTTGTGTGTATTACTAAGTAAATATTTCAAGTGCATTCAATAAATGTATTTCTTCAGCATGCAGCGACCTTAACTTATATTTTTTCGGCACATTGTTCACATCTGTATAAAATATGAGAAAGGAAGGAGAATACGCCATGCTGTGTGTTCCACGGCGAGGTGTTACCAACAGAAAAACTTGAAATGACAGCACCTCCTGAGAATGGAAGGTTACAGTCCACGTGGTTGAGGCAGTGTATGTATCACGATTGAGTGAAAGTAGTCTTCTGTAGACCTACTTTTATTTCCACGGCCAAATATTTTGTGTTGACATACTATACGGGTTGATNGTGAAAGTAGTCTTCTGTAGACCTACTTTTATTTCCACGGCCAAATATTTTGTGTTGACATACTATACGGGTTGATAGTCATCTGAGCGTGTTTATGTAAACGTCATCTCTGGTTGGGGGAGACACTGGTGTATTAATGCAAACAGAACTGCCTTCAGAAGCGTCAGAAAGGTGCACTCGTTTGTGAAACAGATCATACAAACAGCGTCATGCCGCAGGCTGGATGTAAGCAATCAGCTATTTGGTGGTTGATTCTCTTTCTCGTCGGTGTTCTAGAGCGTTACCAGTTCTGTTGCGTGGTTTCGCAGCTTTCTAGTCTTTTTCAGGCACTCGTAACAATGAAAAGGTTTCCCCGCTGGCGTTCCTCATATTCTTATAAATCCAGCCAGACGTATAGTCCTTCCTTGTAGGTTGAAACAATTCCTACTGTTAACTTTCTCTCTTTGCAACCGGCCGTTAACACAGAATACAGCATCACTGAAAACGTGATACGTTATAAATACGTACTGCTGTTATTAACTTCAATAATTTTTCCTGAGGTCAGCGACGTAAATAGAACCTCAAAGGGAAGTCATATTTCAAAATAAAACTGTTGTTTAGAAACTGTTTCCCCCCCTCCCACTCCCCCCTCTCACCTCATGTATTTCCAGCCAATAAAATCCGGCATGAATGCGGAAGATAGAAGTTTGGCGTGTACAGTACGTGACATTTATGGTGTGTCGTCTTCAAACATCTTTCCCCCCCCTTTTCGTACCGCTACTGGTCTTTTATCACATTCTACTACATACTACACACAACACTTAAGTTTGCCAATATTATTACGTATTTTTAATGCACTTTTGAAGAAAGTTCACTACAGAAACCGCAGAAATATCATCCAGTTTAAATTTAAGAGACCCTATTGTATTTTAAAATACTTTCTCTTAACACAATAGTGAATTCCAAACAATAGCTGGTGATACTTTTAGCAAACGTGCAAACAAATGCTATCGTAGATACTAGATACTGCAGGAATTACAGAAGTCGTGACACGCATGCTACATTCCATAGAGTGGCTTATACCACACATACAAGTAAAAATGCAGGAGCGAATCAGAATGTTGAAGTTTGTCGAGATAGGAAGGAATAATAATGTATCATTCTGCTTGTGGAGCTCCGATACGACCGAGCATCACGCAGTCTCAAAATGTGAACTGTAACGTAATGCAATTTGACATTACAACTACGAAAAAAAAAAAAAAAACCTTAAAACATTTACAGATGTAGAATATTGTATATACGTGTCTCTTGAAACCCGAATACTTATGCAGAAACCCCAGAAAAACGAAAATAAATTAGCACCGAATGCCCTTAAAGACACACACTCAGTCCCGCCGCCACCAACTACCCCGCACAAAAAATCTTTATAGAGAAAATATTACACGATGATAAAGTTAGGTAAAGTTTCACTTACATCTGTAACTGTCTCTGGTAGAAAGGAAAGAGCATATATCTAGCATAAGGTTATTTTCTCAGATGTACGATGGCAACACAAGGAAACATGAGCGGCTACAATGCTGCCTAATGAAGGTTCTTCTGAAGTGATCTTTAAATTCTGTCACACTCCCAGATGCTAATCCTTGGAATATGTAACACAAATGAAACAATTAAATGCAGTAGGCAATAAAATAGAATTTTCTTCTGGTACTTGTATTTTGTCTTCTTTGCCTGTAGGCTAGCATTTTCCTTGCTGTGAGACCAATCCATATTGATATTGAACTTTCAATCTGCTGCTACCATAAGTCCATGTTAACCTGACCTGTGTCATCGAAACAGCGGTGGTTCGAGAGTTAAAATGCTCCCTAACTCACCACTCGGGAACCTCAGCAGTGTCGTAGTACCCATTATTTTGCATCGCACTTGATGGGTTTTCCCCGACTGCCTGTTGGCGTGCCCTCGTCAAACTCCAGCCCTCTTCTGCAGACCACAGGCCAGCTTATGTGACAACACTCGAGGTGTGTCGCGTCAATTAGCATGCAGCTTGAATTCCTTCACACTGGAATTCACTTTTTGGACCCCAACAGTTTAACTGTCAAGGAGTAGAGACTCCTCCTGCGTGGCTGATTTCATCCAGACTGCCCTTGATCCAAGCACATCTCGAGAGGCAGAAGCCCTTTTCGGAAAACCAGAAATTGGTTCCGAATTGGAGTTTCCCGTTAATCCCTGTACTGCGGGGTTATCCAGCAGTGCCATAAAGAGTCTGTGGGTAACTTTGGGGTAGGAGTGGCTTTGTCCGAGACGTATAATGAACCGTTTCCACGTTCATAAATCCGCTTTCTCAAATAATGTAATTGGCAATAGGTCAGACACATTAAAGAAATATGGAAGTTCTTCCATCCCCGACAGCAGAACACAGCACAGTCATATCGACTCTCGTAGTCAGCATTGAGCATCCTGGTAGACACGTCAGGAACGAACCTGGTCGGGAGAGGCATTTATATGTGTCGGCGACATCCCAACCAGGCGCCAACAAGCAGTACGCGCAGCAGACGGCCTTTGTAGCCGTATCATTACATAATAGTATGAAAATTATGCCAATAGAGGAAAATGAATTTTAAAGAACTAAAGAAGGAAACTAAAAACATTTAAAATTTATAAATTATTCCATTCAAATCACTAAATTGAAAATAATAAATAATTAATGTTATTTATCAAAATAACTATGTTTTAATTATTACAGTATATTACTATAATGATTAAATATTGAAATAGGCCTAGTTTCATATAAGTGAACCAAAGCAACTTGATAATATAACCGTTATTGTTAATATGATTAGAACATTATGAAGAATATTTGTTGGCAATTTGTTATGCGATTCATTCTTATTTCAATCTTAGCTTTTGAATAGAAATTGCAATTAATATAGTAAAACGTCAAAACCTTTGCACAAGTGAACCAGATATTGGATTAAAAAAAAAAAATTTTGACATGCCATTTGCGACTTTAAGAAACTCTTTAGCCGAAACCAAAGTTAAAAGTCACCTGTTTCACGCTGAGAAATATGAAGAATATTTTTGAATTTGAATAAAGTGGTGATTGTAATTATGTCACGAAAATATAAAATGTCCTCAAAATTTTGAAAATACAGTTTTTTTTAACAGCCGTTTTGTTACGCCATGTTAGTCGTGATACTTTTTTTATTTACATTGCCTCTGCATTTTGTTGATTTTTAATCATGTGCCGGAAGTTATTTTTGAATTGGATTTTAATGGACATTGCTCACGTTAATAAACTTCATTGTCCCATTTGGCCATGTATGTGCTTAGTTGCGTTAATCCAGGTTACTGTGATTAAACATACCTATGTTGGGAATAAATATTTTTTTATGCAGAAGATTGCACTACCTAACTCTAAAACTTAATTATAAAATATTGCTAAATTAATTCCGGACTCTCGTGGACAAGTGCGTAAAAAATTAAAAACAGATAAGGAAGTAACTTAAAACTGTAATAACATGTATAAAAACACTTCTGCTAACATATTACAGAGTAATTTTTGCTTTATTTTTGTGTCAATATACTCCCATTATCATATTTGTGAAAAATAAGTTTGTTATATATTACAGAACAATAGAACCGAATGTTATACAAAAGTATCAAACTTTAATTTGAATAAATAAATCAATGATTTAAAAGTGGAAATTAATTTTAACTCAATTTCCATCTTGAATTTGCACGAAACAAAATTTTACTGGACCAACCGTTTCTAGATGAGGGTTAATGTTAAAAATGAAAATATTCTGAGCAAAATCTGCTTTATTTGGTAACTGCGTTCTATGATGGTCACAAATTTTTATGGGGATTAAAAAAAATTGATTGAGCCTCGGTCTCCTGCGTGACAGGCAGGGATACTGACCACTATAGTACATTTTTTTTTAAAGTTAACTTTATTGACATGTTGACCGATACATTTGCCGTTGGACATAGCGTGAGTGTCGTTTGCCGTGTGTCAAGCTCAAGCAGCAGACCGACGAGATGACAAATTCACAGTCCACATGTGCGCGACATGCGAACTGAAGATCTGCCGCGGAGGGATCGGGGCGTGAACTCCCGTCCCTCCGACTACAAGTCGGCCACCCTGCCTCTGCGCTGTGGGGGCAGGGCGGGTCTCCCGCGTGACAGGCGGGGACACTGACTGCTATGCTACCGAAGAGCACATGTAAGGACTACTGAAAATATACATATATATAATTGTTACTGGCACACTAATAGCTATAAGTACATTATTTCAAGGTAGGCATGCAGGGCTCAAAGTCTGGTCGGCAGTGAGGTGAGTAAAGAAGTAGCAAATTGCTCAGACAAGCAACAATGAGAAACAAATCGGCCTAAACCTGTATTAAACAACCATTCCAGCATTCACTTAGGGTTATTTTGGGGAAAACCGTGGAAAACTGACATATTCTGGAGGACCTGGGTTCGAATCACAATCTGGCCATCCCAATAAATCCAGTGGTGCACCACTGCGTCATCTCGCTCAGTGCACTATTTCCGAAGGTAATTTACATTCCTACTTGTAATAGTAAACATATGTGCCAAAAAATTGTAATACATGCATATTTATTCTCTGTTCAGCTTCTTGAAAAGTACTAGAATCAAGATTGCTTGTCTAAGACTTATATTCGATGCAACTTGTGACGTTTTATACAAATTAAACTGTTGAGACTTTATTTAAATTTCGCAAATAAAAAAATATCTTTTTTCATTTTAAAATGTAGCAAGTAAGCGATTAAATTACCCAACCTTCCTCATCCGCATGGGACATTGTAGTGGAGTATATTAGACTGTTAGAAAGAGAAGGAGCAATATCTATCATAAGTAACCTCTCCACGGTCCTCCAAACGAGCATTACAGAGCCACCTTGTGACATTCCAGAAAAACTGGGAAAAATGATGTACTCACTTCGTTAATACTGCAGTCTTCTTTGAATTCAATAGACAAAAAATTAATGCGGTTCTAAAAGAAAAAAAAAAAAATACGAACGCGTTTCTTGCGCGATTGTAGGAAATAATGTGTTCGTAGCAAATTATTTTTGTAACCCACTGCTTAGTGAAATACCGCCAACACTTTATTTTTGAAGTGCAGGATCATGTAGAGTCAGACGAGGAAGAGAAAGATGCTAAAGGATATGAAAAATAAAGCACTGCAGAAAGTATTTGTTGTCGTGTAGGGAATCTTGTTGTATCGCTGTCAGGGTCGCAGCAACCTGTGTGTC
>NQII01003216.1:229577-245230 GCA_002778355.1 Clitarchus hookeri
ACGACGCCTCCCTCAGCGCCTCGGCGCGCACGCGCTGCGCCGCGTACTGCTCCTCCACGCCGCTCTCGAAGAGCGCCAGGTAGCGACACAGCGCGCTCAGCTGCAGCGTCGCATCTTGCGGCTCCCCGGGCAGGCCCTTCGCCTGCCGCCAGTGCGCCTGCGCGAACCGGAAGAGCTCGCGCGCCTGATGCGCGGTCTCGATGTACGTCGCCAGCACGGTGTCCTCCAGAAAGTCCGTGTCTAGCCCCGGGAACCGGAACTCGTCTGCTAGCTCCGCCGTGCTCTCTTCCTGCACGCCTGCCGCTGCTGCTTTCTTCGCGTCGTCGCCGTCGCCCTGCGCTGCTTCGTCGTCGGATGTCTCTTGCTGCTCGTTTCTCTCTCTGCCGTCTACTTCCTTCCTAATTTCCTCTTCGCCGTCTCCTCGAGCTTTTGGCTCGATCTTGCACGCTTTCTTTGCATACTCAGACAATTCTTCAACATACTTTTCGACCGTCTTGTTGTACTGCATTCCAAAAACTTCCTCCAGGATGTCTTTCACGACCGCCTGGCTACAGCTCTTACCTTCGTCCACGGAGGCGGTTTCGTCGACCTCGCACTTGCCCTCGCCGCCTCTGGGGGCAGGCTCGTTGTACGGTGACTCCCAGAGCCTGTGGAAGTACTTGTCGTTGAAGGCATACTTCATCACGCTGGTTTTCGACACGCTGAAGAGCCCGAGCGCGTACTTGACCCAGCACCAGGAGATGAAGGCGCGAGCCCGCAGCGCCTCCACGGCGTCGCAGCGCTCCTCGCAGCTGTCGAGGACGGTGGTGGCGGCGGCCATGTGACGCCGTGCCTCGCCGAAGAGGTCCTCGTCGAGGAAGTGCAACGCGAGTCTAGCCACCTTGCTGGCCCACGCCGGCCCGTCGAGGTCGTCGGCCTGCAGCTGCCGGCACAGCACGGCGTGGTGGCATCTCACGAAGGCGTCCAGGTCGCCCAGCTTGTTGTGCACGTAGCCCAGCATCTGCAGGTTGCTCGTCTGCAGGTTCTCCAGCCTCTTGGCGGTGTCGTCGCCTGGCAGGACGACGTCGGACTCCTGCAGCAGGTCCTCCCCGGTGTAAGGAGCCTCCGCTAGCTTCCTGAACTTGTCGTACATGTCGTTGCCTTCTCCCAGGAGGTCTCGCGATGCCTCCAGGTCGCCCTTCTTCGTCAGCAGGTAGGCCAGGTAGTTGACGACCCTGAGCGCTACGTACACGACGTGCGGCTGGGCGGCGCACGTTCTCACCGACTCCAGCAGCTGGCCGAGGGTGTTGACGGCGACGTCCTCGCCGCCGAGTGCGGCCGTCAGCTTGGCGTGCTCGTAGCGGAGGGCGCACCGTGCGCCGACCAGCCTCGGGCACTCCGGAGACGACTTGAGCAGTTCCTCGACGCCCTCGGCGGCCTCCGCGAGGAACATCATCGCATCGCTCTCCGACGACGCGTCCGTGTCGGTCCTCCCCTCCGCCGCCGCGTTCTTCAACAGCGACTTGGCCTGGGCGTACAGTCCGGCGATGGCCACGAAACTATCCGAAACGACGTCGCCCATTGCTAACACAGCTGCAAGGATTCGCTCTTCTACGACAATCCAAGTTACTAACTGCCTACGACAACTTCAAAGAATATGCTAGCCAGTCTTCAGTTTCTCCAACTTCGACAATATTTCTTCACTTTTTTCCAGTTTTACAAAAACTGAACTCGTCACCAGATTTGTGAATTACACAGTTAAACTTTTTACAACAAAATATGCATTTCTGTAATTAAAATATTTATAGCCTGTGTGATATATTGTTTCGAACGAAAACAATCGCGGTGCTGAATATTGGCTATGTAAATAAATTCAGTTCTCTATGTTATTTTATACCTATGGCAAAGTCTAATTCGTTATTTCTTCCGTATAAAGCGCTCGTAGAGAAAGTGTAGGGTATAGTGCGCATGCCGGCTGCGCAATGGCAGGCTCTGTAACACAACTGTGAATGGCTGCGTATTCACTGCAGCCGTCAAAACCACGTTGCTTTCACTAACGTCAGCACAACGTTTACGTAAATAAGTAATTTCGGTACACTTCTCGGACCTAGTTGTAATGTCATCACTTTTTAATTTACGTACAATGTTATTTTTTGGGCGGAGGGGTTGGGCTGTGAATTTTCGTATTGATGTTTGATTAAAACCCCCAACTGCTCCAATTAAGATTGATAAAATTATTTCTATTGTAGCAATAAAGTTAAATTTTAATACTATTGATATTATTATTAAAGGTGTAATTTTTGTCATGTTATTAATGTAAAACATTGAATTCAATTTAATACTTCTATTATTTTTGGTATTCAAAAATGGAATGTTGAGATGCCTGTTTTTATTATTAAAGATCTTATTAAAAACGTTTCTTTTATAAAGTTATCTAATGTATTATTTATACTAATTATTATTATGATGATTGCTATTAATAATAGTATTGATGCAACAGTTTGTACTAAAAAATATGTTAATGCTGATTCTTTAGAATTTATATTTTTTTGGTCTATGATTATGGGTAAAAATTATAATATACCATCTTTTTGGATTGACAGTGGCAATATCAAATATAGGTATCATTGATGATAAACGTAATCTAGGCAATTTTAAACCACTGAGATAATGACTACACTGAACAATTAATTTGAAGCAAATAAATTAATTCTAAATGTAACTTAAGCCAAATTCATAAAATTCAGTGAGCAAAGCTTGGGAAGCGTAAATATACTCCCATACAGATAAAGCAATGGAGGAGGCTGCAGTAACAACATTCTTGGCCTACATATAGACAAACGTTTAACCCAGAGTGAACATAAGGAATTAGAAAAGAGAAATACTCCGTGGAGAAATAGTAGATAACTTAACAAAACTTTGAAATTGAAATTGGCTTTTTTTGCCATGGTATAGAGTTTTGGAGAAATGCTTCCGAAAGTATTCTCCAATAAAAGTAAAAAATAATTTCAGACGGAGTTGATAGAACAGTTTCTCATAGGAAAGTATTTAAAGTTAAGAAAGTTAACAAATAAACGTCAATTTTATAATGGATATGACAATCTGTATTCCCTATTTAGTCAAGCAAAATTGAAATTATTAACCTACGTTTAAACTACATAAGTATTAATAGAAATTCATGCGAACTGAGAATTAAGTAACACACAACTGCAGTGCACAAAAAAAGGTTTATATAAATTATCTATACATGTAGTTTTATAAAATTACTTACAGAACTTTTAATAAAATAGTATGTGATTTGCTGGATGTACAATGCTTTTATAACATAAAAGCAACAGATGAATATCTTTGACAGAATAGGTAATCAACGAAATCAGTAATTATATGAATTTTTTAAATCGACTTTGACGTGGACTGTTATTTCCACATTTTATATTGCTTATGACAAATCCTATATTCAATGTTGTTTTTTATAATGGATCATCTAGATGCCTATAATAAATACTTAAATAAATATTTAATAAATTCGTTAACAAATGTTGAGGACATGTACAGAATACGTAAAAATCGATCTACTTCATGTTTAATTTCAGGGTGAAATTACACATTAAATCTAGGTAGACCTATATTAGTCTTCTGCTCATTCACCAACCATATAACTGTCCAAAATCAGCGGTGAACACGTTTGTTTAAGTTTGGTTATTTCGAAAGGCTTACCGTTTTTTTGAAGACAATGTTTTGACAAAATTGAGGATATTCAAGTGGCACTAAAACTAGTTTACAAGAAGAGTAATGACGTATCAAAGCACTAACATAATGAGTTTTCCAACATCGAATCCAGACCGTTATTTCGACAGTGCTGCTGGCAGTGAAACACTGGAGCGGAGTGGAGAGTTTGGGGGGCCCTTTAACAACGAGGTCTTGACAGCCGATGAGGGTGAAACGAGGTGGAAATGAATCAGCGTCGGAATGCAAGGATGGGAGAAACGGGAGATCCACGAGAAAACTTTCCGACTAGCGGCATTGTCCGGCACGATTCCCACATGCGAGAATCCGGGAGCGACTCCGCTGGGAAGTTAACGCGGTTCGCCTCGGTGGGTGGCGAGTAGTCTGACCACTACACCACTGCGGCCTCCTTGGCAGTGAAACAGCCCAGTGCTAGAACACTGAGAGTGGTACTGGGCAGCTTGCATGCGCGCTCCATCCCATATATACACTGAAGATCCAAAAAAACTGGTATAGTCGTGCGTATGCAAATAACAGAGGTATGGAACCAATCAGAGTAACGCGATGCGGTCGGCGGCTAGATCGGTTACTGCTGCTACAATGGCAGGTTATCAAGATTTAAGTGAGTTTGAACGTGGTGTTATAGTCGGCGCACGAGAGATGGGACATAGCGTCTCCAAGGTAGCGATAACATTTGGATGTTCACGTACGACCATTTCACGAGTGTACCGTGAACATCGGGAATCCGGTAAAACATCACATCTTCGACATCGCTGCGGACGGAAAAAGATCGTGAAAGAACGGGACAAACGACGACTGACGAGAATAATTCAACGTGACAGACGTGCAACCCTTTCTCAAATTGGCGCAGATTGAATTTGTGGACTGCCGTGCAGGATTCATGGTATGAANTTTATATATATATATATATATTTTTTTTATTATTATTTTTTTTTTTTTAAGAAATAAATATTCGAGCCTGAAAACAAGGAGTGGGCGTTGGCTATTTTTTCCTGAGCTGTGATGTGAAACCAAGATCTCGATCAGCCGATGTGGGACTGTTCGTCGTTGTTTAGTGATTTGGCGCAATAAAGTCGTGTAGGAATTTGTTTCGAACAACGCCCATTCCATGATAGCGGCAGTGTTGTATTCCAGTGCCATAGCATTATGTGTGGGGATTTCATTAATTTTTATCGCCAAGTGTGTGTGTGTGTGTGTGTGTTTACATCAATGTTCTTACATCCCCATATGTGAACGCAATGACTTGTTCCACGCGAAATAAGTAAACCAAAAATCTATTTTGTAAAAACATTTCAACAGTGTTTTAAGGAATCTGTAAATTGCTCCAAAGTTTAATTTCACCATTTACAGTTTATTATAGCAACGTGATTATAAACTTGCCCCACCTTGTATTTCACAAAACAATCACCTAAAGTATCGATCCTGATCTATCTGAAGTCTATGGTTTTAGTCCATGGAGGAATTATGAGAGGATGAGAAACAACTTACAGCCTACTGCGTAATTTTTAATTGTGAAGAAGTAAATTTTTTTTCCAGAGTGATGGCTTTACTCTTACTATACATATTCACACGCAAATCGGTCCCCGTCAAAAAGAGAACGACGTGTTTGTTAGCGTTCATGTCAGTTTGAGGTTTTAGAATTATCAATGTTCTAGTTTTGATGGCTTTTAAAAAACAAATAATCTTACGCGCCCTAGTGTTACTATTTCAGTTCTAGATCCATGTTTTCCTCACCTTTTAATTCTAGCTAATGGTTCTATAACAATGATGATTATGGTTCTTGGAAATACCGGGCGTTCGAATAATTAATTGATTTATTCACCGGTAGGCACATATGCCGAATGTAACAAGATTCAATACTCAAACTTCGAGGGGTAATAGTAGGAAATAATTCAACAAACGTTTGTTTTGTTAGATAGCCATCACCATTGCATACTCAGTTAAACACGCAATGACGTCAGAGTGCAATATCTGTGCTGTGGCAGTACTTAGACGTTCTTAAGAGCATAAACACTAAATATGAAGTAGACTGATCTCGCCGACTGCACACAACTATTCTCCGTGTCCCAACTATCAACAGTGCATTTCTGCCAACACGACTAGCAAAAACGGCGTGAATAGGATTTGAGGTTAGAACACTGATTAGTAAACAAGTGCTTCGAGGTGTGTGTAAAGTCTCTCTAATCGATCTGTAATGCAGTTTTATAACATTAAAATTGGTGAAAGTATTCTATTCATACAAAAGTGCGTGTGTTTTTTTTTAATTTGAGGTAGGTCAATGTTGGGTACATGAGCAGAAGGCGAATAATCGGTCTACCTCAACTTTAGTCTATGGTGTACTACATGTTATGGTGTGGTCAGGCCTTAGCTGAACGGCTTGCCTGATCACACCTTCAAACATTAAACATGGAAACGAGTGGGATTGCAACGTTACCATTTGGTCGTCGATCCTTGCGAAAGAAGACAGTTGCAGAAATCCCCTCCACTGGTCACTGAGCGGGGCCGCAGAACCACGCGCTTGATATAGGCCGGCGTAACACCCGGAAGAGCGCCCTTCGTCTTTAGTCCTTTGGGCGACCCGACCAGCGAAGCAGACCAGGAAGATGGGTGTGTCTGGCCGTCGCTAACTGTCTCGCAGAATCAGCCTCCGGCAACATTAACAAGGTTATGACTTTCCGGTTCGATTTAATTAAAATGGCGTGAGTGAAATATAATGACTAATAATATTAAATTCAATATAAAGCTTTCCCGGTCAATGGTAACATAAATAGTTATTGTAAAAGCATAACGTTAATAAACCTCATCAGATACTGTTGTGCTGTAACAAAGCCTAAAGAGTGATTATTTGAGCTACGTCTCTGTATACTTGCCAAGTACGAACTGGCTGAAAAGCATAGTTCGTAACATACCGTACACTCTGTAGTATGTTGCCAGTCCAAGTTTGTGCTCTGAAAACACGCAGACTCTTGTTGAATTAACAGACATGCGCTTGGTTTACGAAGCACGCGATGGTTATTCTACATCTGCTACACGTCTTTACGCGGAGCGATGTCCTGGAAGTCGTGTACCAAGCCATCGTATGTCTGTTGCTATTGATCACCGTTTGCGCGAAGCAGGTTCATCGCAGGTGAGTTTGTCAAAATGGGTGCTCGTGATCATGGGTAGTTACCGTCCTTTTTACTGCACGCAGACCCAACGCTGGCCGTCAGCGCACAGCGTGCATACCCGAGTTTGAGGAGGATATTCTGGAACAGATGGACAACAATCCGCCAACAAGCTCACGACGTGTACCACGGCAGTTGAACGCTTCCCCCGTGGCTGTTTGACGGACGTTGGCATGAACAACAGCTGCATCCATGTCATCCGCATGGGATGAAAGTACTCCAACGGAACGACTGTCCTCGTCGGGTTGAGTTTTGTCAATGGTGCTTGCAGACATGCCTATGGAACCTCGCTTTCGACCATTTGTGTTGTTCACCGATGAAGCATCGTTTAACCGAGATGGAAGAATCCATTTACAAAACTAACACCTGTGGGCAGATGAAAACCCTCATCCCAACTTCATCCGTTCCCACCAACATACATCTACTGTCAACATGTGGGCGGGTATTGTTTTGGATTAATTGATTGGGCCGTACATGCTGCCATTACGTCTCAGTGGTAATTTGTACCTGCGGTTCCAGTAGAACATATTACCCTAGTTCCTCGAAGACATTCCTCTTGATATTCGACGTCGAATGTGGTTTCAACATGACGGTACAACACCTGTAATAAATGTCTGTTTTGGTCTCTGCTACATACCTAGAAGATTATATATTGAATTTTGTTGCACCCGGAAATAAAGTTTTAATTTTTTCCATATGCTTCTTAACATTATGTACTGGTTATAATTTTTTTTGTGCTGAAAATATTACTTTTGTATACATTAGTACACATTGACCATTAAAATTGCAACACCACGAAGGATGTGAGCAATCACAGCAAGATTTATTGGACAGAATACCCATCGTATACAGGTGAAACCATTACTCTTGCAGCTTGGTATTGTGTAATTGATATGGGGAAATCGGTAGGACTACTTAGTGGCCCCATCACGGACAGCAGTAATCGTAAACTACACGACGTAGCGTTGAAAGGAAGAAACTTTGGATGTCCGGCTTGGGTGTCTCCACCAATGCTGCTTTGATGCGTGCCAGAAGTCCACCAGTCGTGGCCGCGGTTGTCCTGTGGCACGCCAGTTACCGTTTGACCATTGACCACGCGTTTTCAATGGCCGAGAGATCCCATGGACGCGCAGGACAAGGAAGCACTGTGACCCGGTGGTCATCCAGGAACCGTCTGACGATGCATGCGACATGCGGCCGCGCGTTGTTCTGTTGGTACAAGGTCCCGGGTAAGACCTGAAGGCACAGGACAACAACAGGCCCCGACATCTCCGTGATGTAATGATTGATAGCCAGCGTAGCATTGATGGGGAATGGGCTCGAGCGGGACTTTAATCTGATGGCACCCATACCATAACTCCAGTTGCTGGACGGGCATGACGATCTGTAGCACATGACTCCGACAAACGTGCGCCACAGTGCCGCCAGACATGAACGAGACCACCGCGGCGCTGGAAGCAGTGGAGGGGCTCGTCGGTTAAGACGACTGCATGCCACTCGTCTCTCCAGCCCGACGTTCCACGCACCATCGCAGCCGCAGATGACGACGAACCGTGCGCGCGGACACATATCGATGTGCCGCATGCCTGAACCACTGAGCGAGGCTGTTGACGCGGCTGTACGATCCGTAATCGCCGTGTGCACCAACGTCTGCCCTCGCGCTCGTTGGTGCGACAGTGCCGTTGGCTTCCCGAACGTCGCTCAGCCCGTCCCTCCTCGACCCACTGATCCCACATCCGCTTCACCGTGCTTACATTTCTTCCATTGCGAGAACTAATTTCGCGGTAGGATTATCTACAAACGTTGCAGGCAAAATCGGAAACCGGTTCGTACGGTTATTGTGTTCTTCGACGCGGCGTGATCACTCCCTCTGTGCGCACGAACGGCGGGGGAATCACGTCACTACATCCGAGTGGCTGGCTCCCCGACCTCCACTTATACGCCACTTATCAGTGTCGTCGCTGGCGCACGTGCTGCGCCACTCGACTGAACAACTTGTCACATCATTGACCTACTTTGCTCTACGCATCTCCCCAATGTAAAGTCCTTCAGATGCGTCCTTGTTGTTGCATTTTTAATGGCCAACAGTTTATCTTTGATTACGTGGCAAGTATTTTGATTTAATTTTTTTTTATTGACGCCATGGCTTTTTGGTAGTAAGCTAATCGGCGGGCAGTTTACAAGATAAACTAAAGTGAATGAAAAAAGTCACAAATCCACGAGTTAAGAGAGATTCGAATCCGGTACCATGATTCTCCACCACATTCACCTGGTCTTATCAAGTGTTAACCTTGGTGAACCATCACTGTAGGTAGGTATGTTAATACTGCATTACTGCAGTATTTTAGCACAATTTATGCAGTGTTTTTAATTATATGATAACATTGTCACACAGACACAGACACACACACACAGACACACAGACTCACAGACAGTAAAGTGATCTCACAAGCCTTTCTTTCCTTCGGAAAGTAGGCTAAAAACCTGCTACACCACTATCTACATCGTCGGGCTTTTGCATTTAAATTCTCAAATAATAGCTGTAATTTACGTGTCTGAGGTGCCGTATATAATTTCCTTCTTGATATCGATCGAACCCTCTCATGATTCATTAGGAGACACTTCAAAAACATAATTTTCTCGACTTTTAGGAAAACGCGCGTTAAACGTCAGTAGCATCGCACCTCGCTTCTGATCTAAGACTTTCGAATCCCGCCCCTGTCCTTTTGAACCTGTCCTTTTGAACTTATCGTCATTCTAACAACAAGCAATATAATGGAAGAACTAGGTGCAACTTAAGATTGTCCGAGTGTCTAGAATTTTTTTTCTGTATTTTGAATGTACCTCACTTTTTTGTTGCACTGTAGTCTTTTAATGGAAATTTCATAAATATTCCAAATTAATTGAAATCTAACGTTTATCGATCATTTTTAAGCGCAATTTTTTAAACCTTGTGTCAAGCAACTTTTAAAAGGTAATTTAAACATAATGGTTAGTTTTGCCTAAAGTGTTTCCTGGCTGAAGTTATAAGAAAGCCATTAATTAATCTCTTTGAAATTCAACACTTCTGAGGGGCCTCGGTGGTGTAGTGGTCAGACTACTTGCCTACCACTAAAGCGGTTCGATTCAAGGCGAGGGTCACTCCCGGATTTTCGCAAGTGGGAATCGTGCCGGGCGATGATGCTGATCGTCGGCGGGTTTTCTCGGGGATCTCCCGTTTCCCCCGCCTTTGCATTCCGGTGCCGTTCCATCGTCACCTCGCTTCACCCCCATCGAATCTCAAAACGATGTTAAGAGCCGTCCAAATCTCCCTACTCCACTCCAACTCTTTTGTTTTCCTGCGATTGGGATTCCTCTTCTGACTACCTTTAACTAGCAGTTTATCATTAAAATTAAAATTTAACTGTAAACGCAGCGCAAAAATAATTTCCATAACTTTTCTTTGTACATTTTTTGTTACTTTAATGGTTATTTTGAGCTGTAGTTTAACATGTTAATTATGCGTAGTTTTGAAATTCCCGTGTTTCGCTTTTTAAATCACTTTGTCGCTTTTTAAGAAACTTTCTTCTGATTACTTGTTGATATTATGGCATAAAAATATGAAATATAATAAAAATATAGAAAATATTTTTTGGCTTTTAAGTAGAATTTCTTCATAAAATATTTTTATATTTTTTATTTGTTCTAAAGGAAAAATGCATGTTTTGATGCAACTTTAATCACTTTCAATAGTTTTAAGTAATATAATAAATAATAAAAAAATAAAAGCAATTAAATAAAACTTTTTTCTATTACGTCCTTTCCTACCTGGTGCCCAATGCGTTCAACATTGCATTATAGTAACGGCTAAAACATCAGCGACAGTTTTTGTACACAATACAAGGAAACATGTTGGGAGTGGCTTATTAAAAAGTTACCATATTTTCAAAAGTTCGCCCATGTTCGAATTATTCAATTCATTATTTATAATTGGATAAGTAACAAAATTTGCGAATGCACAAGTATTTAACTTTAACGTTTCTTCCGTCGTTTTGTTAAATAATAAAAAATAAATAGTATTTAAGTTTAAGAAATTGCAAACTATTTCTTCACTGCCAGTGTCGATTTCCGCATTTCAAGAGATGTAGTAGTTGTGCACGGCTTACAGGCAAGAACGTAACAAACGGGAAGCAGGCAGGGCAGGTGGCAGCGTAGCTAACGGTTCTAATTCCATACACCGTTCACAGTAAAGTGAGCACTTTTGACTCCCTAGTTACTTATTTCCTATCAGTCATGTTTTATATTTTCACAAATTTTTAAAATAAATATTGCCATGCAAGTAACAAACACAGTGCATATATTTTACCACACACGAAAGCTAACGTCCAAGTTTATACTAAAATACATTTATTGACTATTATTCCAAATGACAGGGGTTCAAAAAGTTCTCACTTTACCGTGAATAGCCTATTGGTATGTGGATAGCACCCCTTCCTCTTTAACACGGGACTGATGAGACGAAACTACTGTGAAACGAAAAGTAACGTAAAAGTAACTTACATTTTTTTCCCGGCAGATACAATTAATGAGTATCTTAGTTATGTTACAAGTTACCTTGCATAAAAATGTAACTAGTTACCTCAAGAATTTACTTCAAAGTAACTCGTTTCTGTGTAACTCGTTACTTTCGTTAAGTTTCTACCCAACACTGTCCATAATTAGGCCTACTATACAGGATGTGCCAACATAAAATGACAGCAACTGTAACGAAGGCATACGACTGACGTAAAGAATTCAGAATTCTGAAAAACATGTAAGATTTTTGTCAAGGTAGTTATAAAAACTGAAAATGTTATCGCATTTTACGTTTTCAACACGCGTTGAAAAACGTATGAATAATAATAATATGATTATTAAGTGCAAGTAGATGTGGGGATATCTTACAAAATTGTGGAGAAATAATGCTCTTTATAGATAAATCTGATGGCTATAATACATACTGCCAGCATACAAAGTTAAGTTGAAATGTGTTACATTATTTTGTAGATATAAGATACTAACGTTAAATAATTATGTGGCCCCCATTTTGAAAATAAGTGTCTGACCACTAAAAAAATATCAGTTTGTGGGGCCTGCAGTAGCACTACTTGTCTGTCAAATTTGGTGGGAATCTGTTGGTTTTTTCGAGAGATATGACATACAAATTTTAATTTGTCATGTGATGATATTTTACNTTATAGATAAATCTGATGGCTATAATACATACTGCCAGCATACAAAGTTAAGTTGAAATGTGTTACATTATTTTGTAGATATAAGATACTAACGTTAAATAATTATGTGGCCCCCATTTTNGAATAATAATAATATGATTATTAAGTGCAAGTAGATGTGGGGATATCTTACAAAATTGTGGAGAAATAATGCTCTGTATAGATAAATCTGATGGCTATAATACATACTGCCAGCATACGAAGTTAAGTTGAAATGTGTTACATTATTTTGTAGATATAAGATACTAACGTTAAATAATTATGTGGCCCCCATTTTNAAGTTAAGTTGAAATGTGTTACATTATTTTGTAGATATAAGATACTAACGTTAAATAATTATGTGGCCCCCATTTTGAAAATAAGTGTCTGACCACTAAAAAAATATCAGTTTGTGGGGCCTGCAGTAGCACTACTTGTCTGTCAAATTTGGTGGGAATCTGTTGGTTTTTTCGAGAGATATGACATACAAATTTTAATTTGTCATGTGATGATATTTTACAAAATGGTGGATAAAAGAGACTTTGTGTGGGCACATTTGAGTGTTGTAATATATGCTGCCAACATACAAAGTTAATTTCGAATTAATTACATGGTTTCGATGAAATAGCAAACTAAACTAAAAAGGCTGTATGGCCGCCATATTAAAAATAAGTATCTGATCTTCTTAAGACATGCTAGCTTACAACTCGTGCCCCAGTACTACTTGTTTGCCAATTTTTCCCCTAGTAATTACATAAAAACTTTATTTATTAGTATGATGCTATCTTACAAAAATGGCGGGAAATTTGTGTTTGCAAATATAATACTTCTAATATATACTCTCAGCATACAAAATTTAGCGAAAATTGGTCAAACGGTGTAGTAGATATACGAAATAAACCTAAAATATTTGTATGGTCGTCATTTTGAAACAAGCGCATAATCGATTTAAATCCCATACGTTTACATGGCCTGTTGCTTACTTTCCAAATTTGGTGAGAATTGGTTGAGTAGTTATAGATATATAAAACAAAGGCTTTATTGTTCGTCGGGCACTATCTTACAAAATGTCTGACAAACAGCAATAGTTATCTTTAAATGCAAAGCATAGTTCATAATGAAAAACGAGTGCATGACGAACGAGTACGTATCAGAATAAAACTAGCTATTCTTTATCGCACGGTTCATGGTCACTGTGTACGTAAACAGCCCTGACGTACACAATAATCATGAACCCTGCCATAACGAATACCTACTTTCATTCTGATACGTACTCGTTCGTTATGCACACGTTTTTATCCGTAACCTGAATTTTATGCTTACATGATGTACTGCCAACATACAAAATTTTGTTTAAATCGGTTGAATGGTTCCCGAGATATGACATATCACCTTATACTTTAAAATGACCCGACATTTTGAAAGTAAGTTCCTGGCGTGGTCTAAAACGAAAGTTAGGTGTCCTTACTCCGTATAACAAGTGTACCAAGTTTGGTGAAATTCGATCCACGCAATCAAAATATTTTAGGGGAGGGGGACACACACACGCAACGCAAGTATAACACAACCCCTTCAAGCACGCGCGCGCACGCACACACACACACACACACACACACACACACGCATATACAGGAAAATGATCTCATAAGCGTTTTTATCCTTGGGAAAGAAGGCTAAAAATATGTTTTATAAAAGGTTGTATTTCTAGAACATTGTACACGATTTGCATGATATTTTAAAATTGTTAACAAAATATAAAAAGTTTTAAACCCTTACTTTGTAAAACACCTATCATATACACTACTCAAAAAATATTTTGCACTGCCGGGATTTCTGAGTAACATATCGATCATAGCGCAAGAGAAAGCCAGATTTAACAAATGTCTACAGAATACTACGCCAGGCTTAACAAATGTCTACAGAATACTACGCCAGACTTAACAAATGTCTACAGAATACTACGCCAGACTTAACAAATGTCTACAGAATACTACGCCAGCGAGAGGTGTGCAGAGTTTACAGGATGGAACGAATTAGTCAAATCTGCAATGCATGTCCTTCATTTCACACTCTGCACAAATTAAATGAACAGTGCTCTTGTCACTATTACAATGAACTTCTTAAGTTATAACTTGCATTGGACGATCATATTCACAGGATATGTCATACACAGCAAATTTTCTCCTACTGCAATAAAAACAACTTGAGATCTATAATATTTAATTGGAACTTCTTTCTTCTCCTTCTCGGAATCGTTCGACTCCCTTAAAATTTCAGCACACAACAATGTTATGTTCTGAAACTAAATGTTTTTTATGATGGTCCAGGCCACAAATTAGGGGTGTACGAATAATTCTTTCGAGTGAATTCAGGATGTTTGATCCTCTCCAGCTCTTAAATACCTGCGACCAGTGCTGCATCTGTCTCCGTCATCAAACTAATCCGTGGAAAAAATTCTTCTGAAGTTAACGTCTAAGACTAAAATAAAATATATTTATTGACTATTATTCCAGTTGAGAAGGCTTTCAAAGTACTCATTTTACAGTGAATAGCCTATACGTAAGGTTTCTCGATTTTCAGATGACAGTTGTTGACATGTTCGAATAAAAGAAAACTGATACTTGAGTCATGGCCCTAAACCCAACCGTTTCCTCCTATTGTGACGGTGTGCCTGGAACCCCGCACAATTCTCGCCTACTGCGCTGCTGAATTACGTGTCCTACGAGGGACGTCGGCTGGGTTATTCAACATACCTGTCTATGCCCCCGTTTGACGCCCGGCGGTGCGGGATGGCAGGTCGAGGCCTGGCTTCCGCACCGCGATCAACTGGTCGACTGGACGATGACGAGGGGTTCCCTCCCTCCACCTCCTCTACATCCCCTCCTCAGCACCTGGCCGGCGTTGCCTAGAGATGGTGTGGCGTTTCTACTACGTCATCTGGTTGTGATTGCGCCGCCAAGACTATATGGAGTTTCCTCAACACCTGACATCACAAACTCTCGGAGGGGCCGGCTAGACTACACTCACCCTGGCCTGAAGACTGCTCCAGAGAGAACACGGGGTGGGCTTCATAGAGGGAACACTTTGAAAGATTAGTATTTTAATGGGCATTTAATATATTTGGGCATTTCATGAGGTGGTTGGTTTTCCTCCAGGTGCTCCCGCCCCGTGACGTTATAAGCAGCTCGTTCGAAAGCTTATAGGATACATGTAAGTCCATGAAGGTCGCTCTCAAGCAATCTCGCAAATTTTTCTCGTCACGATTTCCGTTGTTTCTAACAACAGTACCTACATACTTCAAGTGGTACAGGAGGNCTCGTCACGATTTCCGTTGTTTCTAACAACAGTACCTACATACTTCAAGTGGTACAGGAGGTAAACAACAGTACCAACATACTTCAAGTGGTACAGGAGTTAAACAACAGTACCTACATACTTCAAGTGGTACAGGAGGTAAACTACAGTACCTACATACTTCAAGTGGTACAGGAGGCTAACAACAGTACCTACATACTTCAAGTGGTACAGGAGG
>NQII01003216.1:245641-302329 GCA_002778355.1 Clitarchus hookeri
AGTTCTGTTTATAGGTCGATAAACCTCCTCTCCGTGTGACGCCAACTAGCTGTTGTTTTTCTGGGTCTCTGCAACTGGGACTCGTCGATCCCAATGACCGTTAGCTTTTAATAGCACTTCCATCACATAAAAACTATTATCTAGACCAGCGTTTCCTAACCTTTTTCAGCCACGGACCCCTAGGAAATCAAGCACAATTTTCAAGGACCCCCTGCGCCCGCTGGCGCACGTTCGTCGTGCTAAGTAAGCGTAGCGATTACGAGACTTTTGGTGGCATTTATTTATTATTGTTAAATGGTCCAGAGATGAGACTGCGGAACCCTTTACATACACTCGCGGACCCCAGGTTAAGAAACACTGATCTAGCTAGACAAATGATCGACAGTCAAATTCCAAAACAAAAATTTACATACACATTTCTAAGATATGCGTATGCAGGATACTGAATTTTCCTGACAAACATCTTCAGGTTATTCGTCATCAAAAGGGTCACGCGTGTGTGTGTAGTGGTCAGACCGCTCTCCTCCCACCTGGGGGAACCTGGTTCGATTCCCGGCGGTGTCGCTCCCGGATTTTCACACGCGGGAATCGTGCCGGACGATGCCGCTGGTTGGCGCGTTTTCTCGGGGATCTCCCCTTTTTATTCCAGCGCTGCTCCATACTTACCTCGCTTCACCCTTATCGGCTCTCAAGAACTCGATGTTAAGATCCACACAAATCGCGTTACTGACTCACTCATTAATAAAAGATATATAGGGAAAATATACGACCTTTAGCCTAAGTGTATTCCGGAAGAGTGTTACGACCCTTGAAAGTGTAGCTGAAGCAGATGTTTATTGTTAGAAGCACAGCCAGATTGAACTATACCTCTCCGAGTTTCTGGATAATGCATTATATACGACGAATTGCAAGCCATTAAAATGACACCAAATCCCTTCCGTAAAGAATTAGAAACTGGAACCCCATTTGAGCGTTTAAAAACGTAACTGTACAGTTTTTTGTTGTTGTTGTTCTCTACACGTTAGTGATCTACTGTACTTGGTAAATAAACAGGCCGCCTTGTACTTTTACACTACACTTTACCATTTTTGAGACATTAGTGCATAATGTTATAGCACTGAATCGCAACGTTTGAGAAGTGGCCTCACTCCAGATTTCGCAGGAGGGAAACGTGTTGGATGTTTTCGTTGGCCGGCGTGTTTTTCACAAAGTTCTCCCATTTACTCCTGTTTTTTTTGCATTGGTCGCTCTCCATCCGCATCTCATTCACGCCAATAGGCGCTGAAGACATCGTTCTTAACCCGGCGTTGGTCGCGCCGTGAGCATTTCCTTCACACTCCCGCTTTTGTGTACGAAATCATTTTTATGTTTGTGACACGGGAATGTTTTTTTTTTTTTCAAATAATAATTTATTAAATTGTATTCATACATAAAAAAACAAATAGAAAAATATATCAGAGGGAAATAAAAAAATTACGTCCAATACACGCTTTATTTCGGGAAGTGTGAGGGAAATGTCCACGGCGCGACCAACGTCGGGTTAAGGGCTATCCAAATTTCTCAGCTCACTCCAACCCACATCTTCTAACAGAAGAGGCACTGTCTGCTCTAAATTTACCTCCAAGTGTTGCTATTCGCACAGCGCGTCAAAAATGCGCTGTGCAATGAGGTTCCTGGCAATATCGAATCAGACGTAAACAAAATACATGTAAGTTAATCATGCCGTAAGATCATTACATGTAAGTCATATTCATGCTATAGGCTATTCATAGTAAAGTGATCATTTTTGAGGCCCTAGTTACTTTTCCCTATCAGCTATTATTTTTTATCCATTAACCACCTTTTAAAATAAATATTGCCATGTAAGTAAACACAATGTGTATATTCCACTTTGCTCTAAAGTTAACGTCTAAGGCTAAAATAAAATATATGTATTGACTATTATTGCAAATGAGAGGACTCTCAAAAGCGCTCACTTTACCGTGGATGGCATATACAATTGATTACTGTATAGTGGCTGCTTAAAATTACGCCGCGTGTGAAATCAGCTTCATCAGCTCTTAGCCCCTCCAAACAGTTGGTCGATGCGTGTGCATAACGCATTCCGTGCTGGTCAGTGGCGCTTCGGAGATGCGTTCCGAAACTTTCTCGTCAAACCTGGGAGTTTGGTGGGTGCATAAAACGCCTGCGTCGTGGCTAGCTAGGTTGGCATTTGTACGAATATCGCTCTGTAAGCAGAAATCCTGCTGCAAAAGCGCTGGGGCCCGGTCGCACCTTACGCTCGGCGCCAGTCGGCAGTTCTAGCGAACGTGTGATGTGTCGACATGCTGACAGAGCAGGCCGAGGTGATGACACTTAAGGCGCCCGTCTACCTGGTGCTTGAACTGCGTTGCAGAGAGTTCCAAATACACGTTTTTCAACGAAACTATTAAGCGTGCGTCCAACGTGCTGATCTACGAAAAGAACACACACTTCAGACGAGAGCTGTTAAGTACTTTCAAAATATCACGTACGTTAGAAACATCAATTCAGAGTACTCCAAAACCGCTAAAAACGGCCTTTCCAAGGCGCTGTAGCTCAAAATGCACGCATCAGATACATACAAAACTACTATAGGGGCCTGCACTGAACCTTCCTAAAGACTTCCCACTAATAAAATAATATGGTCACCGCTGAAAGTCCCATAGGTACACGCAGCACGACGAGAACACTGCACGCCAGTTCAGAGCCTTGCGCTTAGCGGCGATGGCGTACTTGATGCGCGTGGCAGTGTCGCCCTTATCGCTCCCGCGCTTCTCGGCCTAGACGTGGGAAAAAGTTCCAGGTACACGGGCGCCTTAACGTCTTGTTGACAGCGGGTTTGTGCCGAGGCCCGTCCCGAGGAACCATACGCGACATTCGTGCGGAGGAACACACGGGAACAGAACCCGTGCCTTCCCGAATACAAGTTCAGTTTTCATATTTCTGGCCGCATCGTATCCTTCTGAAAAATGCGTAAATTGTCATTGCCTCATCACTTATGGCTCTTAACACTCGCGTTGATCGTGTGGAGATATGACGTCTTGAGAAACGCAACATTTTTGCTATTTAAAATAATTCTTGCCTTAACGCACATGCAACAAAAAGAAAACAGTTCATTATCAACCAGTTTGAACATTACTGCTTTATAAAGACGTTAAACGAAGAAACACTTTTTTGAATTTTTCTGCCAACTTGACTGGGTGTACATCAGACCAGCTTCAAAATAAATTATATACGCAGCTGCAGGTTGTTATTTCGTAAAAAAACTGTTTTCGAAAATGCTTAGTTAATATTAAATTGTTATAGAATACTCATGCCCCCAAATAGAGAGTTTGGAAAGAAACAAGTTAGGAATGGCAAGAAAATGAAAAAGAAAATGAAAGTTAAGACTTTATGCTACACTGTTGTTCGCCGTAATTACAACTCGCCTAAATAAGGGCCCGGTTCCCAAAGCCCCACATATACACTGCCCCTGCCGCCGACCCAATGATTTGAGAAAGTGTCAGGGTGCTTTTGCTTCACAAACACCTAGTGAGTTATGGGAGTTTCGGCTTCCGGTCTCACAACACTAAAAGCCATTCGGTGGCATATGAGGGTTCGGCGACCGTGATTACAGTGGGCTCCGAACCACCTGACACTAACTCGGAGCTCATAAACTTTCGAAATATGTCGGGAATTATACTGAAGCTAACACCGGCGCGGTCTCCACAAAACGTAAGCGCAACACCTTGGCGTGCGTTGCTGTTTTTTACTTCTATTTTTTTTTTTGCATTTTTACTGTTTATATTTTTAAAAGAGCTTCTTCAACGGAATCGTTACAGAAAATGCGGCACTTTTCCCAGACCCGGTGACGAATTCAGGAGTGATCAGACGAAAATCAATTGACGCCCGCGTTATATGCATGGCGCGCTGAACGTATTGCTTACCGCACAAGTTGGTTTAGGCTATTCGCCGTAAAGTAAGCACTATTTGAAGCCCTCTCGTGTAGAATAATAGTCAATAAATACGTTTTATTGTAGTCTTAGACGTTAACTTTTGAGTCCGGTGAAATATATACACTGTGTTTATTACTTACTTGGCAATATTTATTTTAAAAAAGTGGTGTAAGGGTAAAAAAATGGCTGATAAGGAAAAAAGTAACCAGGTCCTCAAAAGTGCTCGCTTTACCGGGAACATCCTATAGGTAGGTAGTTGGGCTTGACGTCTCGTCGACGGCGAGGTCACTAGAGACTGAGCAAGTTGCTCAGGGAAGAGGGATAGGGGAAGTAATGGGTGGGAATCGGCCATGGCCTTTGTTAAGAACCCACCCCAGCATTCGCCTGGAATGATTTCGGGAAACCACGGAAAACCGAAATGAGGGTGGGGCCGGGCCGGGAATCGAACCCGGGTCCTCCCGAATGCGAGTCCAGTGAGTTATACCATGGCGCCACCTCTCTCCGTTACCTTGCAAGTGAACTCGGAGCTACTTCGACGTCTTATAGTATCGGACTTGTGGCACAGCCATCTTCCAGTTATCACGACCGAGTGCACATCGTACAGGCGGCTGAAAACCCAGTCTTTTTTTTTTTTTTACATAAATTACCGCCGAGCACGTTAATTAAAGTTCCCAGGTTTCTGGAAGCCAATATAAAAAAAAATCAAGATAGGACAATCCTTAATAACAATTTCTGGCTACTTTGAGAGCAAGTATTTGGATTGGATTGTGCATTCCTTCAGTGCGATATCTCACGCTGCAATAAAACGTATAAACTTGCAGCGTAAGAAGTAGTCTTACAATAATGCATCGCGCTGGCTAAATATTTGCTGACAAAGATAGTGACAAATATCAGCTAGGGTTTTCTGCGTTCGCTTCCGAAAACCGGTAGATTTCTACCAACGTGTTTAGTTTTTATTTTTATACCGCGGTCTCTTAAAGGGCCTTACTTGGGGGTCGTTATGTCTGTACATATATTCACGTTACAAAGATATCACAACCGTACTCTAATTTCGTGCGTACAAGGAAATTACAGAGACAAGCAGTT
Source organism: Clitarchus hookeri (assembly GCA_002778355.1). Classification (NCBI taxonomy): domain Eukaryota; kingdom Metazoa; phylum Arthropoda; class Insecta; order Phasmatodea; family Phasmatidae; genus Clitarchus; species Clitarchus hookeri. Next base: position 250,684 of record NQII01003216.1, read on the forward strand.
ACATCGGAGTTTGAGGCAGCAGATGTTAGAAATCGTTATTAAACCTGCGGTTTTTATAGCCTGCGTAACAATATTGCATAAATTATGGTGAAAGAATAATTAGGTATCTTAAACTACTTCTAAATCTTGTAAGTTACATAGGGGTGTCTCTTTTCAACGGAATACCGAGTATATCGTAGTTAAAATATATTTATACTTTTTTTATTTAAAATGTAATTAACAATATATTTACTTGTGTTTATAACCACTAGGTTCATTGTGCACCAATTTTGGATAGTATCTACGTCAGATTGCATAAGAAGGCAGATATTTGCAGAGTTTATGTTCTTGCTTATTTCTTGATCATAGGCATAGATTGCTTGGTAATAATTTCTAATTATATGTGGAATATCGTCAGTAAAGATTACGAATAACAGAGGTGATGAAGAGCTTCCATGTGGTGCAGAGGATGGAGCCACGCGACAATTCTGTAATGTGTCGTGTAAACGTACTTCAAATGCACAATCTCGAGAGGTAATTTTGTAGTAATTTCAGTAACCGACGAGCTCATTTCTGTAACGAAATATTGCGATCAACAGCATCAAATGTCTTAGATATATCGATGTATACTGTATCGACTCGGTCTCTGGTGATGACTCTCGATAGATCGGACTAATAAATTCTGTCAGAGTAGTTGTTGTGGTTTTGTTTTTGAGAAATCCGTGTTGATACTTGAAGAAAAAATGTTTTTGTTTGAAACTGTATACGTTTTTGGATATTTTTGGAGACTTTAAAAAAATAACACAATGAGGTGATTGGCGTGTCATTATTTATTGATAGTCCGCTGCCTTTTTTTTTTTTGTGTATTGGCGTGACTGTGTCTCGTTTATCATACTGATGGATATACACCTAATTCTATACATTCTGAAAAAACTGTGTAAATATAGGGACCAAAGTATGTATAACCTTTTACAATAAAATTTCGTATTTTGTCTGGACCAGCCGAAAGGGAAGACTTTGAACTATTAAAGTTGCCTGTGTATCAAAATAGTTAATAATATAATATTTTCCCTAGTTTGTATGTACAGAGGCAAATAATTTGGCAAGTGCATTTGGAAATCAGGGATATATTCGTAGTTTAAATTAGTTAGATACTAAAATTTTCGATTACTACTTTGAAGTATAAATATTATAAATTAAAATTATTTAATGCCGTAAATATATAATTAATAGCGAAATTATCTAGAGGGAGATCAGTGGTTATTAATTGTGCGGGGTGGTATTTGTTTCCGGTGTTAGAATTTTATTTAGATAATTATAGTTTGTAAAGCATGAATCTAAAAACTTACGATTCAGTCTTATATTATTGACTTGACTTAAATTTAAATTATTCAGGAAAGTCCAATAATGTTTGACTATTAATTTTCTGACAATAATGAGAGACTTCATGCGTATGCTTGAGCCATCCATCAATATCGGAAACATGAAATTCACCAACAATAATAATAATCTTACCTCAACGGAGGAATGTATATTTTTTACTCGCAAGGGACTAATAAGTATGCCTGAAGGCCAAAACATTGTGTTATAGACAGGGTCTAAGTATTTTATTTTGAAGCCATGCAAAAATATGCACAAGAGCAGCGTTTAGTTCCAAGGTGAGCAACATCGAGGAAATTAATGCTACACTGTAAAAAAAAATCCTGGTAAACTTCTTAAACTGTAATGGAAGTTTTCTGACCCATACACTGTATGGCAATAATACCACACATCAAGCTGCAGATATAGGAATGTTTAGCGTCGCTAATGTACAATGATGAGAACTTCCCTCCGCATTTGACTGTTTCCTGAGCAAATGTGGGAACGCTACAATGAATGTACAGGGGAAGAAATTACCATTCCCGCTTTCTCACTAAGCGTATACACTGGAATGGTAAATTTCCGAATAATTTCTTAGCGTGTACTCTCATTCTCGATATAATAAGTGGTTTCAATTACTTTCACTGTATGGTCGGGCCTGGTTCAAAAATGACCTTCGGTTTCCCGAAGGTTTAATTTAATTGCCGCCCAAAAATAGTTTGTATTTATTGCACCAATTTGGTTTGTGTTTCTTTTTTGTCGGTGCGATGTGAAGCTCGGCTCTGTCTGAATGTAAGCGGCGAAGCTGCTGAAGTAAGAATCCGCCGTCGTCGACATACTTAAGTCTGCGCTGCTGAGTCGCCTCCTGCTGGAGAACTTGCTGAGTGAGGGACTGACTATTGCTCAGCAGTTTGCGCGCACTGCCAGCTGCCGTTCTTTCCCGTCGCCTTCCTTACCCTCTTTGAAACTGCGGCCAGGAAGTCCCTGGCCAAGTAAACTTTTCTTGAAAATTGCTCGATGCTTGAATTTTGCCAGGTTTTTTTGGCTGTCGACTTGCATTGAAAAATTTTAATTTCTGGTGCAAGCTTACGGCAGTCTTCTAAAAGCTCGTGTCAGTGTTTCGTTTACATCCCTGAGCTCTCCAGCATCGAGTTCTAGATTTTGAACTACATCAGAAAGGAAATTGGTTATAAGGTTTTCGGAGTTTAGATTAGAAGTTCCCTTACGTGAAATATTTCCTAAAGTTTGCAGAGTAACTTGCTGCTAATGCACAATCATTCGTTGTTACACGTCATCATGTTTTCGAGTTGAAATTTGTTGGATTTCAGGTAACGGTTCTAACGTTTAAACGTTTATTCGTATAAAGATCGCCAATCGTGCTGGCGCAGCTAGAATGCACGTGTAAAACATTCTGATCATCTGTCAACTTTATTAGTTTTGCAAATGCAACTTGAAAAAAAAAAAATTTCTGAGATTTGTTGAACACCGAGTCTTTGCACGAAAAGGACCGCCTGGCGTACGTTCGGCGGTGGGAAAAAGAAAAGAAATTAGAAAAAACAACCACGCCTGCACGCATGTGTACTGTCCGAGCACTGCATGCGAGCTGCTTACGAAGCTCTCGAAACACTTATCTAATCAAACTTGTACCAAACTGGAGCTACGTACAACTACACACATGTGCCAGAGCTCGTCTTGAACTATCTACTGCTGCAGACACTTGTCGAAGGACCTCGCGATTGATTGCTGCAATGACCTTCAGTGAAACACGTATGGAGTTGATGGACGAGGGCGGGCCGGGATGGACGGAGAGTTGAACAGGGTNATTCTTCCTTTTGCCAAGTTGGAGGTTACAGGGTATATACAGGATGATTCTAAAATCATGGGACAAACATCGAGGGGTGGTAGAGCTCACTAAAACAAACAATTATTGTATAGGGATATATGGGCGGGAGTGACGCGTTGAGGCACAAACACAAAACTAACACATGAAATGCAACACATTGTTTATTTACAACGTCGCCGCTAAATGCCTTTTTACAGGAATATTTATAACAATTGCTCAAAATTGCTACCACCGACAGTAATGCAAGCTTGGTAGCGTCGGTGGAGTGATTGGCGAACAGATTCAAATACGCCGGCTATTTCACGCACGCCACCATTGTCAGCCAATCACGCCATATGTAGAGGTCGCCAAGCATGCGTGACTGTTGGTGGATGCATTTCCAGCAACTGTTTTAACATTTTCTGTACGGAATCACTCGTTAAGTATGCTGCTAATGAACATTTTATGTTTCCGTTAATGTGTTATGTTTTTGTGTTTGTGCCTCAACGCGTCACTTCCGCCCATATATTCCTATACAATAATGGTTTGTTATAGTGAGCTCTACCACCCCTCAATGTTTGTCCCATGATTTTAGAATCATCCTGCTTATATTCCAGTCACGGTTTCTTCAAACTTTTCTGAAGCCCTGCTAAAGTTCTTATTCCCGGATATTCCTCCGCCTCGTGCAAACAAAGCTTAACTATGTCTAGAAAACTACAATAAAGGGACAACGCCCCCTATTCATGCGCACTCAGTGTAATGATATTTTGCATAATAACTATTTCTTACTTAGCATTACTAACACACAAATTTTTTTCTTTGTTTTTGTTCCTATAAATTACAAATTAAATGTCATAATGTAGAGATAGAAAGAAATACGAGTANAATTTTTTTCTTTGTTTTTGTTCCTATAAATTACAAATTAAATGTCATAATGTAGAGATAGAAAGAAATACGAGTAAAAGTTCACTTTAACGAAAAAAAAAAAAAACTTTTATGTTAGCAGAAGTCAAAAAGCTTGTGATGCATGACATATTTAGGAGACAACCAATCACATCACACATGGGGAGAATTTACAAAGGTTCGATTAAAAAAATGTGAAGAAATCGCGAATAGTCTATAATCTGTCTTACAATATAACACACATCTCTACCACCGACAAATAAAGCAGAATTGCAACATACGTTTCTTACTTCACGCCATTTATTCGATTACCCTGGCGTGTCTGTTGTCATGTGTGTTTTCGCTGTTTGTGCTAACTTTCGTTACTGATAATAGGCAGTAGGAAAGTTTTCAGTTTGTATGTAATCAGTTTGTGCAAGTGTTTCTTCCGAATTGTCTCGGCGACCTTGAAGACGGCGCACTGAGAAACATAATTGTTTCAGTATACCAAATATATTTGTTCGCGTGGCGTTTGTTTCAGCTGAACAATATTTTGTTCGTACAACAAAGCCTCAGTTCCTCCAAATGAATGAAATTTGTTCACAAAGTCAAATAATACATTTAAACAATTTTGTTTGTGCCAAACAAATTATTCGTTGTTTCAGTATGTTAAAAGAATGTTTAGTACAACATATCGTTACAGTTTGTCAGCAAAACGATATGTTTAAAATGAGAGAAAGGCTTGTACCAGCCCTCAAAATATTGGATTTGTGTAGGTCCAAAAATATATTTTGTTGCCACGACAAAATATTTTGTTGAGTAAACAAGACCTGAAAAGCAACAAAATTAATTTTGTTCATGTAACAAAATACTCGCTTGAATGAATAAAACTTTTATGTTGGGCCAAAATAAATTGGGTTGTCAACAAAATATTTAGCCGAATCAACTATTTATTATATTTGTTTGGCCACTCAGCATTTCATTGCCTTCGCCGGAAATATAGCTCGAGCCTTTGTTTGTAATTTTTTTGCGACAATTAAATTAGAAACAGTGTTCGTTAATGCATTTATTGACGCTTCATAATGGTATAATACGACAAGTTGAATATGAAACTTGCAAGTAAATCTGCAGAACTTGTCACTTTGGGACAAATGTGGGCTGACTTCGTGACACGTAAAAGAGTATTCAAACACCACTCTGTTTTAGTCGGATATTGCAGATATTCAGTGGTGCCAATTTAACAACCGAACACTTGAAACAGCCACTGTGACATGAAAGAAAATTGGAATAGTAGTGGAAAATATTAATGTCACAAAGTCACCCATCCTGCCAGGAAATGACACCCGCTGACGGTACTCATTCGCACACGTCGTCCAGTATTATATTTATTTTGTTTAAAAACATTCTTATTATATAAGCAGTTGCTTTAGTTGTGGTGTCTAGGCTGTATATCTCGGGTGCAAACACGATCTAGTTTTGAATCTCTGTCGGGCTTCTAGTTTTTTTAAATATATTAACCGAATCTCTTTAATGTACGTAGAGCCAAAGAAATATTTAGTCACACCAACCAAATATTTGTTTGTGGCAACCAAATAACAACAAAATACTTTGTTTACAACAACAAAATATTTCACTGCCCCTGTACAAACTAACTTTGTTTGATTCAACAAACCTTTTTTCTCTGTGTGCGTCGATAAGAAAGATGGTGGACGGAAGAGGTAAAAAGATCTTGTGTTTCTCATATTACTCAGGGTTTCACTTGTGTTTGTCGAGCAGTACAACGCGTATAATTTTTTTTACCTTAAGTTCAAAATAATTCTGAAAATATGCCTTCGGGATATCCAAACTTATTTTATATCTGTGATTAAAAAAAAAACNTTAAGTTCAAAATAATTCTGAAAATATGCCTTCGGGATATCCAAACTTATTTTATATCTGTGATTAAAAAAAAAACAGTTACATTCACAAAAAAAACCAGTAATCTCAAACTCACTTTTGATAATATTTTATTAATTATATTTCCTTGCAAAAACCTTTCATGGCCTGTGGAACCACGTAATAAACTCGAGAATTGTTGTGCTCCAAGATGCCGGTGAACGTTTTCAGAGAGGTGGGCAAAGCAAAGCGATTAGGCGTGCGAAAATGATACACCGCGAGGCTTTCTGCGTGGTCCCGATAAAAAAAANGGTGGGCAAAGCAAAGCGATTAGGCGTGCGAAAATGATACACCGCGAGGCTTTCTGCGTGGTCCCGATAAAAAAAAAAAAAAAGGCCACGGCCAACATGTACAGCGTGTGCACGCTCAAGCACTTTTCCCACGGTTGAAAAAGTTAAAAGTTAAATGTGGGGGTTCGCGTCGCGCGGCTCTGCTCATAAAGGCTGAAGTCAGCCGACGAGACCTTCGCATTCCTTCATGGAGTCGACTCTACCAATCACCGAGGGCGAGGCTGTGCCCGAATAGTCACTGTAGTCAAATCGCGGTTTCCTCGCATTTTTTGAATCAAACCTTTGATGATTCACTCCAAGTATAATGAGTTTGGTTGTTTCATAAATATGCGATGTATGACTGTTTTAAACTTGTGTTGAAATAAATTACCGTATTTTATTTATAATTAATAATAATAAAAAACAGTGAAAAAATTAGCGCGTTGTTGATACCTGGTAAGACATAGTTCTTATGCAAAATATTATTAAACTTAGTGCGCACGAATGCGGTGCGTGTTCACTTTGGTGTAATTTTCTATACTTAAAGCTTTGTTTGCATGAGGCGGAGGAATATTAAAAGTAGAACTTCAGCAGGCCTTCTTAAAGTTGGAAGTAACCATGAATTGACTATAAACAGTCGAATAACATTATAATGACCACCTGCTACTGCTCTTTGCAGCATGGACACCAGCTAGACGAACTGGCAATGACTTCGGTCTCCACGGGTATCTGGAGCCATGCTGCCTGCAGTGGGTTCCACAACTGTTGAAGGGGGCGTGACGTAGGAGACAGACGGCGAACAAGACGATCGAGGTGGTCCCACAGATGTTCAATTGGATTGAGATCGGGGCTGTTTGGGGGTTAGGGAAGAACTTNACAAGACGATCGAGGTGGTCCCACAGATGTTCAATTGGATTGAGATCGGGGCTGTTTGGGGGTTAGGGAAGAACTTGAAGTGTTGATCGTGCTCTTCCGGCCACGTGTGGACACTTCTAGCCGTGTGGTAAGGCGCATTATCGTGCTGGAAGACCATAACTTTTCACCCTCCAGAGAAAAGAGAATCATTATTTACGGGTGGACGTGATCGCCGAGGATGGATTCATAACCAAATCGATCAAGAGTGCCTTCCATATGGATGATGAGACCGACAATAACACCGCCCCCGCCCCCATGTGTTCGTCCAGCAATGGATGCAGGGTATCGGTTCTCCGACGTTTCTCACCCGAAACGCCGATGTCCATCCGTTATATGCAGCTGAAAACATGACTCGTCGGAGAAGACTACCTGTTGCAAATCAGCAGCGGTCCAGTCACCATACTGTCGCGCAAATTCCAGTCGTTTTCGTCGACGCACCTGTGTTAGCATTGGTGCAGTCACCCTCCGTCTACTCCGAAACCCCATTCGCAGAAGGGTTCGCATAACTGTTGCAGTCGACATGTGTCTAGATGCCTCCTGGTTCATTGGGAGGGTGAGCTGTTCCACCGTAGCCTGTCGGTTGGCCTTCACGCACCGTCGTAGTCGATGTTTACCTCGGACATCAATGGCGCGTGGAGCTCCGCAGTTTCCACTACGGTTATTCCCAAAGGTGACATTCGTCCACTCACGATACACCTTTACCACAGAGGCACGTGAACAGTTCACAAACGTCGCTGTTTCCGAAATGCTGCCCCCCTTTTGGCCCGAACGACGGTGATCATCTCTTTTTTGCAACTCGGTTAAATCGCTTCTCCGTGGCAGCAGGAAACCAGCCTGTCGGTCGCATTGTACACCCGCTTCACCAGCCCACGCCACGGGCCATACGTCATGGGCCACGCGCTGCAGATGGCGCTTCTAGCAGGTGGTCATAATAGTGTGATTAGACTGTGTATATATGCCGGTAAACATTCTGAGTGCTAGCAAAAGAGTTACATGGAGTTTGCAGTGATACAAAGACGTCGTAATTACTCGAAGACATTGGCAACGTAATATCACCTCGCTAATAGCTTTCTTGGCGTTCACTGCAGTGGGTAACACGCCAGCAGCGCTCAAGCTGTAAATTACTCAAGCAAACACAATGGACTATACACTATGTTAAGAGTATTTCATTTGGACTTTGACAAGTCGCCGTCGTGTTGGCTGACAGTCGGCCGGTAATGAACGTTGCACAATGCACTGTAGCGTACGGCGTGGTGTGGACCAACAGCAGGGGTGCCCACCCCCGCCAGAAACTATGGCGCAAAGCACGCCCCACTACCACTACTCTTCCACCCTCGTTCCAGGCAGACATCTGAGAAACTCACATATTTTCCTCTTCTGCTAGGAGCGCACACGAAAATCACACACAAAAAACCAGCGACTAAATTTTAATATTAAGAAATTCAGATGGAAATTATTAAAGCACATACCGACTTTAAAAAAAGTCCCAATAATAAAATAATAAAAAACAAATCAATAAACTATATTAATAATTTGAACTTGTGCTAAAAATAAAAATATATATATTTTTTAATTATTAAAGTATTTCCTTAAGCAAGGTCCGACAAAAATTGAAGTAGTTATTTTGCACTGGAGTACTGATAGTTGAAGTTATTAGTAACCTTACTTATGCGATTTTATATTCTATCTATACTCTTCTTTTCCGCCTTAAGGTTTCCAGCTGGCACCAATCACCGTACTAGTTGTACTTTACTACAAATAATTCTTGGTTTTGTAGGCACATAGTTTTACGAATCTCTGGGAATGTGCCATGTCCAACTACTGCATTGTACGTTCAACTTTATATTTAAAATAGATCCCGTTTCTTAGCCATGCCAGCAGCTAGTGAATCTTCCTGCTTAAGTAAGATGTGTTTTCTCATAAGAATTGTCTTTAAATGACGCACCTAAGATCCACACCCAAGTTCCGAAACTCATGCTGCAATAACGAATGTTTCTCAGATTTCTCAGTTAACAGGATATATATATATAGATAGAGAGAGAGAGAGTTATGTGCTGAGAGTAAACGAGGAAGTGAGGCATATTTTATGTAAGAATATGTTGCTGGCGAAGGCGAATACTATCCGTCTACGCACGAGTAACAAGTATGAAACTGGAGAAGACAATAATAGAAAAATAATTGTAATTACAAGCGTACGTTTTCTTCGAACGAATCCAAGAACTTCTTTGCTCTTCGTCGTCCTAAACTTCGTCCCGTTAGCAAGGAGGTCAAAAGGTAACAAGAAAGTTGAAAACTGAAAGAAATTTTATTCTTCTATTGAAAATGCTTTCTATTTCATCTTTTGTACGCCCCTTTACAAACGTGGATTCAGCCGCCATCTTAAAAAATGGTTCCTAAAATTCATATTTACGTAGTTATCACTCCTAACATGTGCTTCAGAGTAAAACATGTTCTTACAATAATTAATTTTCTTGCAAATTTTCAATAACAATATATTCGCTTTAATTTTAAAAATTACTGTTTATGAGCTACGGAACAGATAATTTAACTGTTGGTTCCACACCAAAACTCAAAGAAATATTTTGAAATTGTATCCTGCGTCCTTTTATTGTTTGAAATCACCATTTATACCATGTTTTAGAAGCAGAACAATAACAAGTGAATAACATTAAGTGTATAAAGTAACGTAATATTTTAAAACTTTTAAGGAAATAAATACTTTAATACTGTTTTAATACACTTTAAGATTTTTAGGGAGTTTTGTTGTTCATTATGTAAAGAGACAAATCCACGACATCTCACTATAATATTCACAGATCATTTGGCACTTCAGTCCAGCTTCCCTACAGTTGAATGTCCTCTTCGTGCAACCTTTAAGGCTTATACATGACGTAAGTTAAAGTTCAATGGGTGCAGGTATTTTAAATATGAGTTAATCATTTGGTGAACCATTCCAGCCTCAGTATGTTGAAAATTCATTTCTCAACCAATTTTGAACTTTGTGATATGTTTGAAAACAATAATGTTGAAAAGAAGCTTCATAGTAAAAAAAAAAAACTTTTGAAATTAATTCTTTTCAATCATTTTACAAAAGAGTGATACATTAGCTTTGGAAACAATTTACTCTCACTGGCAATGTACAGTTGAAGTACGAATTTTCCTTCGCCCTTTTGGTTTCAGCAGTAGCGGCATCTTCTAGCGAAACTTCTGAAACATGAAATAATTTGTTCCACTACGGTGGCAGCGAGAGTGAGTTTAGCTAGTCACTCTTCTGTAAAATCACTCAGCAAATTAATTTTTAATCAGCCTTCCTTTCCGCAGACACAAACTGTTATTCGGAATCACTGTCTTCGAACATATCACTAAGTTCACAATCGATAGGAAACCAATTCTCGACGACGGGCGAGCTGAAGTCATTCCAAATAGGCTAGCTTTCTATTGCTGTGAAAACACTTGCACATCCAGTATTTCACATATTTCACGTACATTGATTAACGGTTGTACGAAAGGGAACATTCAGTTGTAGGAAATCTGGATTAAAGAGTTCAGTGATCTACGAACAATGATTTGCTTCGATTATTACACTGAACTAGAACAAGAGGAACGTCACTATCCTGTCGTGTCGATCGATAGTCAGTTAGAAGAATTTTACTCCTTGTTCATGTAACAACGCCCCCCCCCCTCCCCCTCCTACGTGCCTCCAAAAAAAATTGAAGTAATATATTAATATTTGTTCCCCTCAGACTATTCATTTCTATCTGTTCCGAATACAAAACAAACCTTTTGAAAACATCCTTTCCAAATACACTCCTTAAAATGTCTACGATGAAGTTTGCGTCATGGGACCTCTCATCCCCTCGAGGCATCCCTGCCAACAGGACTGTCAATAGCAATACTGTGACCAACGGAGTTAGTGCTCTTTCTGCGGTTTGTATAAGCGACACACATCTAGCTTGTCTGTAGTGTCTGCGAATCTGCACCGCACTCGAATTGTCAAGCACATACATGTGCATACGCACCCCAACATGTATTCGTCTGGATTATTCGGGCAGGCGGCCCAGAATTCACACTTGCAATTTGAAGGTCAACGGCGTTTCTTTTTCCCACATGGTTTCACGTTCAGCTTTAATGTAATTTTACGTGTCCATTTAGTGAAACCACGCTGCGTTCAAAATACTCAAGCAATATTACAATACACCTTGCTTGAATAATAATGTCTTCTTTTTTGGTAATGTCCTCGTTGCATGTTGCACGTTTTCCCTAAGGAAACTCTCTCACCGTTCGTTAGATTTTATAAGGACTGACTGATTCACTGTAACGTGCCTGTGTATATATGTGGGGGCCTGTTGATGTTGCATAACCCTACCTTGACCTCTCTTGACCTCTGTTGATAACCTTTCGACCCCTTCAGTACATGTATTAACATATAAGTTCAAAGCGCAAGGTCGAGTGGTCAGTTATTAGTTTTTATTCGTCTCCTGTTTTGTACTCTCGAAAGAAGATCAAGTTTGAGTTAGGTGATGAAATATGGATTTTTAGGAAATTACTTGGTACTACGGGAAATTTTCGTATTATTGGTCAAGTAGAGGTTGTTTATAATCCATAATTAATAATAAATTTTGTTTGAATAAAAACTGTTTATTGGTTCTCTTTTGATGTATTATACTAACATTCAAAAGCCTCGGTCCTGCGGCCCTAGATAACATGTTAAAAAAATAGTCTAAATATTTTACGCACTTTCATCATTCTATGAAATGGAAATGGAACATCACTTCACAGCAAATGACAACCGTTTGGTGCATTCTGTGCATTATAAATACATAGGATATGGGGTTATACAAAACAATAATTATCGAATGTTGGAACGATCTGGTAACTTAGCCAATATCGTAGACATCTTTTAACTCACTCGGAAATCAATGCATCCATAGACGGATGCAATTCGCGGAAAACAAAGGGAAATCGATGACCTAAAATTGTTTACTTTCGATCGAAAGACGCTTCGCATAGCAGTATATTAATCATCGTTTCAAATTGACTTTCTGTATAACCTCTAAACCATCGCGACGACAAACAAAACAAATATGACGACTGTTGAAAGTATGCAAATAGGCCAACAAGGCCACGCACTACTCAAAACGCTGCTCCGAGAATAGAGCAAAGTAAAAGTGATTTTGGAACAACACAACTGTTTTTACAAACATTCACTGTGTCGCAGCCAAAGAACAGAGTTTACTCGCAGGACGACGTTTTGGAACGCCGCGCGCCAAAGAAAGCAACTTCGTGTACCCGCCGAGTAAAGAGCCTCTGCCTTCTGTACAGATAATTCAGACAACGCTAGTGTATTACTGCGGCGACGTCACAGGCGGGGCCAAAGTACGGACAGGCGTGTACTTGGAGATAGTTCGGACACGGCCCGAGGACCCACTCCGGCCGGATCTACCCGTGTCATCACACTCGTGACTCAAAGGCACCGGACGTTCACGCGAGCGAGGCAACCCGACCTCGCGCATCGTGTCTTTGCGTACGCGCTTTTGCCCAAGTGCGTCACGCTTCCACAATAAATTCCTCCTCCTCTTCCGGCATTTTTTTTCTTTTAATTTCCTGAAGAATGTGAGGGGCCTGCCTAGCAATCACTAGATCTCATCACTGCCCTCGGCGTTGTAATGGGCAGCATTGCACAGCCTGCCGAGGTGTCTTGACGGGTGGAAGCAAGAAACCCACATACGACGTGCGTGCTGAAGCAAGCGATAAGTGGAGTGGCTTCTTGTAACGGAGGGACGCGGCTGCAGAATACACACGTATACAGATGTGAAACAGTCGTTTATGCAGCGAATCACAGCCGTAAACCCCAGCAAAATGGCATCACCGGCCAGCAAAATGCCGGATCGCCGCTCTCCAATCGGCGCCTAGTAACCTGCTCGCCAGCCGACAGCCCTGCCAATACGGAACCTTTTCGCGTACGCGGTAGCCAATCAGATACGAACAGGCCTGCTCGTCTCTGTGTACTAATCTAGTCTGTGATACCGTAAAGATTCGCTGTGTTCAATAAATATTTCTGCTAAGTTAAGTAAAATGTATATTATCGCGCTAGGACTGAACATCAAATACAAAACGTTACGTTGTACAGGTTTATTTTTACAGTATTAAAGTAAAATAGGAAGGCATTGATTTTATAGAGGCCAAACTTTTTCTCTCTCAAGATTCATATTTGACTAAATACGAGTAGGTGAAGAGTTGAGCGATAATTACTCAGCCGTTCTCTTTACTTTGGCTGCCAGGTTTACACGCGAGGAAGTTTGTGGTTAGTCGGGTAATCTACTGCAGCATATCCGCTTTATTGGAATTTGAGGCATCAGTTAAGCAAATTTAGTAAGAAAAGTACAAATACTATCCCAAATCAATTAATTATAAAACAAGTTACATGAAAAAAATAATGAAATAACGCAAAACAGATGTAAAAAGCAAACTTTCCGTTACTTGTCAGGCTGGGTGTACTCACAGCTATTTTAAGACGTTCCTAGTTTACAAAAACATATCCTATTTTTAAAACATATTTAATACTACCATTATACAAAAAAAAAAAAGATTTATTTAGTGTAAAAAAATTTCAATATTATAAAAAAATGATATTCAGAGTAACGCGGATATTCAAATTTATACCTTGCGCTAAAACAAAATTAAATATTATAATGTGATATAAATATTATACATTATTTTTTGTTACAGCTCAAAATAATTTCTGAAATCCCCAGAATATCACACAGATCATTATTGGAATTTCATTGTGTTATTCAACTTTAGTTTCGTCTCAAGTTTCACTGTAAAATTAAAATTAAAAGCAGCTAGAGCTTAAAATGTCATTTTCAGGCGAGTCGGATATCGCATTTTTGTGAAAATAATTTAATGGCATTCCCATTTAGGAGAAAAAAGTTAATCTGTAATAAAACTTGTCAAATTTTATTTGGCACAATATTTCAAGTAAAAACCCAAATATTAAAATAAAAGTTGTAAAAAGTAATATTCCACTTTGTTATAATAGTGGAATTGCTGTTAATACTACGAGACAAAAGCATAGAATAATTATCTTTAATAACATAAACAATTTTTGACATTTGTGTGCTCTTAAACACGCTAAAACGACTTTTCGTTCAGCTCCATGTAGGGCTAAATTATAGGTCTACATGTGCATACAGATAAGGGGTAAAAATTAACTAACTAATTAAGCAGGAAACTTCTTAAATGGGTCACTTATTAAGAGGGTTTCACTGTGAATAACTTCACGTACCGCGCAGTTCCTCGCGTTGCTAAAGCTTCGTTCACACCGAAACAAACAGAAGTGCAAACGAACATAAGCGAACCATTCGCACATGTTTGCTACCATTCGCTCTTTCTTGATGCGGAGTTTCTCGCCCCGGTGTAAACGAGGCGCGAACACCGAACATAAGCGAACCATTCGCACATGTTTGCTACCATTCGCTCTTTCTTGATGCGGAGTTTCTCGCCCCGGTGTAAACGAGGCGCGAACACCGAACATAAGCGAACCATTCGCACATGTTTGCTACCATTCGCTCTTTCTTGATGCGGAGTTTCTCGCCCCGGTGTAAACGAGGCGCGAACACCGAACATAAGCGAACACACTGATTGCTGATTGGATGAAAAACTGCCAACGGACGAACCACCAGCGAGCGAGATCCCAAACAGAATGAACACGGACTAAAGAGTGATTGTTTGCGCTCGCATTTATGAAATTGTTTAGAGGTAGGTCTGTAACAATAAGGTGCATTGAAATTAAGAAGGTTGCAATAACTTCTCACGATGTCGTAAACTTGCGTGATCATTAGGCTTACACTGATTATATTCAAGTTAAGCGTGATCGTAGACAGGCAGTGTATAATAAGTCTGTATTTTTCACTAACTGTTCTTTACTTACTTCTTCACTCTTCGTACAGAGGTCTTTCAGGGGACAGCTGCTATCTTAACATTGTGCAGCTCATGAAGTCACACCAGCTCTTTCTTCAGCCTTCAAAAGCAGTAAAATACTCCTGACTGTGTTATAATAATTTATTACACTCGTGATGAATTTGAGTAATGTCAGAGTTTCGGTTTTTCGTTGCAACACTACATAGCTCTTTACAGTTTATTAAGGTGGCCGTATATGTTGGCCATTAAACGGTGTGCAGAGCTTTAGCAGAAAACGTTTTTATTCAAAAACGGTTCAATGTGTCTGAGGGATGCCTGCTTACAAATACTATTTAAGAAACGTTATACATGTGAACATAATTTTCAGTTATTCAATTTTTCTCTAAGGCGTGTTATTTTTATATTTAAAATGGCTCAAATCGAGGCTTACGCGAAATATTTTGGGTATAGGAAATATGGTCCAGAATTTTTAACATTATATAGGGATGTACGTCACACCTTAACTTTTATTATTAGACTATTACTTGTGAAAATTGCAGCACCCAGAAAGAATGGCCCGAATGAATCCAAACTCAGAGGATGTGTAGAACAGTGTACTAGCAATAAGTGATTAGGATTGCAGAGAGATGGCGTACACGTTGGCCCAGCAGCGCCCTCTCATGTGTGACCGGTAAGGTCAGTGTTACGCCAAGCTCAGTCAGCGAAGAGCCATCAATAGAAGTGAAAGCAAGTGTCAGTATGCCTCGTCGACGTCAAAAGGCGCCATATCAGCATGTGAGTGAGTTCAGACTGGGCAGAATGACCGGTCTCCGGGAAACGGGTTTGTCATACCGCGACATTTCGGCTCGTACAGGGCATGCTGCTACGACAATGATGCGTGTGTGGAACCAGTGGATAGAAGAGGGTCGTACGCAGCGACGAGCTAGTACTGCACCACGCAATGTGACCACAGCACGGCATGACCGCCATCTTGTCCGCATGGCCGTAACAGACCATACAGCCTCGTCCACAGTGTTGGCTCGACACTGGAGCACTGCAACGGGCGTGGACCTGTCTGTGTCGACAGTTCGACGCCGTCAGCTGCGGGCTGGACTGGTGGCACGCATGCCATTTTTTTTCTTACCTACCCTATTGCTAAGTATTAAGTGTACGTACGGGGTAGGGATGGGAGTTTAAGTGCGTCTCAGGGCTAGGTCCCATACGCCTACAGGAGAGGGAATTTAATGCAAGGAGGCGTGCATCGCGGCAGAGAGGGATAAAGGCAGCTATGGCCGCAATTGGGGCCATGAACTGCATCTCTAAGTGTACCTATAGATGAGGCTATAGCTAAGAAGGGGGAGGGGAAAACCGACATAGGCACCGTAAAAACCCTTCCGACAGGAAAGACGTTCAAAACTTATTCTTACATTACTGAAAATACTACAAGAGGCAGCAGGTGTGGATTCCATGCAGTTTAATATGAAGTGGAAAATATAAAAGAGAAAAAGGGGGGGGGGGTAGGGGNGGGGGGGGGGGGCTTTGGGCACAGCCGCCCTTGAGGTTGAACTGCTGTCAATATTTCTGCGCAGGCGTACCAGCACAACAATATTGACAGCAGCTATTGAATGCAGGGCCTCCCTGCTTCTCGTCAAGTTCGTTGGCAAACTGGGCTGCTCAGTCATGGCACCTACTCCATCTTCGCTCTTCCGCGCTGACATCAGGATCTCCACGCCGTGGATGAAGGCGGGGAGAAAGCTAAGGGTAGCCACTCCCTCCCCATCCAACAAAGTAGTCCGTTGGTCGGGGTGAGTTCTGGTTCGGTGTGACATCCGGTACCTACCAGGCCTGGTGGCCCCAGGAGTGAAGGCTGACGGCAGGAAGCTCGCGGGGTCCGACGCATTCCATTCCATTCCATTCCTCACGCATCCGCAGTTAGCAGCCCGCAGAATCCAGCAGTTAGGTTCGCTACGCTTCGCCCGTGGCACCTCGAGATCCCCCTCCCCACTTTGATCGTTAGGCTGCCTCCTGCACGATGCGCTTCGCCATATCACACTGAGCTACCCAGGTCCCTAACGTCTACGACGACGGCGCTGTCGCACAGGCCAGTTGGTCCGCGGGCTGGTATTCGAGTATTCCTAGCCACCCCAGAGTCTGGGGATCCCCTATCCTCCACCTGGGGACGTGACGAGTTGTGGAGTAGTCGCCGCACCCAAGCCGCTGCAGTCCCGCCGCACTCACAGAAGTCCTAGCCTTCGCTGGTCCCAAGGGGCGGGCAGATCCCGGAGAGAGAGCAGCCACGAGCACGGTGTTCATCCCACAGCAGCTCGGCTCGTACGCATGCCATTGCGTCGGCTTCCGTTGTCCAGGAACCACAAACGTCTCAGACTGCAATGGGCACGTGAACGCCGTCGCTGGCGTGCTGAGTGGCAAAATGTAGTGTTTTCGGACGAGTCCCGCTTCAACCTGTCCTACAGTGAAGGCCGCATATGTGGTGACCGCAATCTGGCAGCCTGCGTTGTGGAGCGGCATAACGGACAAACGCCAAGTGTGATGGTGCGGGACGCCATTGCATACAACATGCGATCTCGACTCCTGCGTATTGAGGGCAATCTGAACAGCAACTGCTACAACCGGGAGGTTTTAGAGCCCGAGGTACTGCCCCTCCTTCAGGCAACTCCACATACCATATTTCAGCAGGACAGTGGCCATCCACATGTGGCGAGGAATGTGCAAGCCTTCTTCGATGAAAAACGAGTACCACTGCTTCCCTGGCCTGCACGTTCGCCTGACACGTCACCCATCGAACATGTCTGGGATATAGTTGGTCGGCTACTTGTTCTTCACGGTCCTCCAGCAACCACTGCTGTTTTTTGTGGACTCGCATACAAACCGCGTGGAGGGAGGTTCCCCAGGAACATACACAAGGTCCTCTTTGATTGCCACGACGTTTAAGGGCTCTGATTGCAGCACGTGGGGGCTTCACGCCATACTGAATTCTCAAGGACAGAGATCATGTACAGTTCTGTATTCCTGATCAATTGTGTATTGTCATGTACTTAATCTGTGGTAGAAAGTACATTTCAATCACGCGCATCCTTCTTGGTGTTGCATTCTTCACAAACTTCAGTGTACATCGTAAAATAACATGGTCACCGCTTAAATTCTTGCAGAGGCATGTTGCCGTTCTTTTCCAACCAACCACCGTATGCGATTCAGGATGCAGCACACGCACCTAAGCCAACACAAAGGAACTGTTGCACCCAGTTAGTCGCCATTCGAAACTCCCAGCCAACCACGGTGCAACGAGTTATGCTTGTTCCTGTCTTCGCGGAATGTGGAAGTACCTTCCAACTGCATCACCGATAGCTGAATACCGTCAATGTAAAAAAAACTGCGATAGGACGAAGAACAACGTTCTACCGTATAGGTAAATTTAAAATTCCTCTGCAATTTTTAATTTTGATTCTTCTTCATAAAATAAGAATTNTTCGAAACTCCCAGCCAACCACGGTGCAACGAGTTATGCTTGTTCCTGTCTTCGCGGAATGTGGAAGTACCTTCCGACTGCATCACCGATAGCTGAATACCGTCAATGTAAAAAAAACTGCGATAGGACGAAGAAAAACGTTCTACCGTATAGGTAAATTTAAAATTCCTCTGCAATTTTTAATTTTGATTCTTCTTCATAAAATAAGAATTNAACGTTCTACCGTATAGGTAAATTTAAAATTCCTCTGCAATTTTTAATTTTGATTCTTCTTCATAAAATAAGAATTTAGTAGTAGAGCTAAACGTAAAACTACCAAAAACAAAATATTCAAATTTAACTGAATGCAGAAATACCTTGCTATTCGATACGTCCGTATACATTTTGTATCATATCCTTACAGTTAAAAATGAACTCGAAATTTTTAGAATAATTTAAAAATAATTTAATAATTCAAAGAAATTTGTGTACTTATTTTGTCATGGAAACAAATTAAAGTTTAGTTGAGTTGAGATATTTGGGTGGCTATTAACAACGAGGTCGCGAGAGCCGATGAGAGTGAAGCGAGGTGAGAATGGAGCTGCGCCGGAATGCAAGGGTGGGGAAAACGGGAGTTCCCCGAGAAAACCCGCCAACCAGCGGCATCGTCCGGGAACAAAATTAAAGTAACACGCTTTAAAAATAAGGGTGAGTTTGGAACATGAAATGTAAACTAGAATAATCACATTCTTTAGAAACCATTTAATTACATTGATCGATAATTCAGGATATAGAATACGGCATTCACGAAATACAACAAAAGTGTTTCTAATGCGATAGCACGCTCTGCAGTATAAACAAAATGTTATCAGAAGTGAGAGACTTTGGTTGGACAATGAGGTGAGATGGAACAGTAACGAAGTGCCATTGAACAATAGAGAAACCCGCAGAAACCCCATCGACTAAATGCAACGTTTGAAATTTTAATTACAGACGTGAAAAAGCGAATTTGACCCCATACGATTCACTGTGGTTGTAAGGAAGTGGTCTGACCACTACACCACCGTAGTCTCTCTGAAACACGATGGTGCAACATGCTGACACTTTCACCCTTCCTTATATAACTCAACTGGGCACGTTGGACTTCTGCAATACCTTCCAGTAATTTAAAAAATCTTAAAAATTTAGCTTTTCTCTGATTCAAGTTTGATTTGTATATCTATATTTGTCACCAAAAATTAATCCGTGTTTATTTTGGCACTTTTTTCGTCGTTAGTACTCATTGTCCTTACTTAGTTGTATAAACTTTCACCGAATATCACCGGCTATTGCATCGATATCATTAAATATCTGGAAAATAAGACATTCTTCAATTTATCCTAGCGTAATTCTCAGCAGTTATTTACAATTGGTTGATATCAAATCTGGGTTATGATATGCTTGCTAATTGCAACCTACAAGNTAATTCTCAGCAGTTATTTACAATTGGTTGATATCAAATCTGGGTTATGATATGCTTGCTAATTGCAACCTACAAGACAAAAGGGCGTTTGTCCTGCACGTACGCTTTTGCTGTGCATTTGTTACCAGGCCTGTAGACCTGGATATGAATATATATATATATATAGACACACACACACACATCCTTCCATAAGAGTTTGACTTTCGCTGAACCGATATTAACGAAATTTCGTACAGAAGATAATTATGTTATTATATAATTTTCAATGTCGCGCAGATTATCCATGGGAACAAATACTCTCTCTACGGTAAGTTTAGGGGCCGCGGTGGTGTCGTGGTTAGACCACTCGCCTCCCACCTAGGCGAACCGGGTTCGATTCCCGGCGGGGTCACTTTCGAATTTTCGCATGTGGGAATCGTGCCAAACGATGCCGCTGGTCGGTGGGTTTTTTCGTGGATCTCCCGTTTCCCCCTGCTATTTAAATAAGGTGCAGCTGTGTACTCACCTCGCATCACCCTCATCGGCTCTCAAGACCTCGATGTTAACAGTCGGCCATATCGCTTTACTCGCTCGCTACAGGAAGTTTGACTTTTATATTTCATACAATATTCACTCGAAATCTTTCTGTGATGATGTAAACCTATAAACTGATTTTTGTTCAATCAGGTACTCAACCCAGAAATCTCCCTGGTGTATCTGGTTATCGCCTGTTCACCCTACGAGTGGCGCTGTCTCATTATCCCAGGTAAGGCATAGCTTTCTGCATTATGAACGAAATTACGTAAGTTTTAGTAAGTCTTTCGCAGTAAACTGGAAGATTTATAAACCGCCCGGATCTATAAACAAGTATATGAAGTTATTAAATCCCACTAACGCACAACACCGTCAAATGTACCTCTGATACAAGACATCGGTGTATTTCCGTATTATTTCTTAAATTTAAAAGACCTCTGTACATATTTGTTACTGACACACATTTACTTCTTTTTCTGCCTGGCATTCTTCGTATTGTCGCGCGCTCGCTGATTTGTCCCGCGCGGGCGAGTCAAAGTGAAGGGCAGAGTAGTTGGAGGCGCAGCGGATTTTCACAAAGGAATGTTTACAAAGCGTGCCAGTTATCCATAGGAGGGCGCGTGCCGCTTCCGACCTTGGGTATCGGGTGTCTTTGAGTCATCTGAAGAATGCTCTGGATGACTGACCTCGCTTCTCTCAGCTAAACTTGGGGTGCGGCGAACCTCCCAGGTCAAGGCCAGTGGCTATAAACGGCGCGTCGGGCTTCATAACTGGCAGTTTTTGAGTGAATGAGTTTCAGCGATAGACGACTAGCGAGAAGAGAAGCGCGCTGCGAGAGAAGTGACCCAGCGGGAGGAAAATCTGTGACTGCGAGTATCGGAGCAGTGAAGAGTATATGACTGCAGGCTGGACTGTTGGACTGGATGCGTGAAAGACATTACAAATGATGGCAACAGATAGACTGAACGTGTATTAATGACGAGTGTGAGTTAATTGACAATAACCAAACAGAGACATACGTAAAGAAGGACGTTAATTATAGTTGAAATATACATTAAATATTGCACTCACTGTGAAATAAAGAGAGAAATAGTGAAAACAGATAATTTAATGCTGTAAGTAATAGCTGTGTGAATAAAATTGAAAATCACATTTAGTTCTGATCCCTCACAAACTCAGATACGCCCCTCAGGCGTCCATGTAACAGCGTGTATTACTTATTGATCATACAATTTCCATACTATACCGTTAAAATTTCCACAAGAAATAGTACGTGAATGCATACAGTTGTCTGCTCTATTTCTCTCAAGACCTCGCTGTCAAGAGCCGCCAAAATCTTTTCACCCCCTCTTTACTCTGCCCCATTTAACTGTACCATTGCACCAGCACTCTATTTAGAATTACAAAAGAGAAAAAAATATACCGTCTTCCAGCACATCCTACGTATGTTGTATGAAATACCACAAAGCACTGGCAAGGAGGTCCGAATGCAATCTGTGTGAAGGGAACAGAATCCAAACACACTTACGAACATCGTAGCCTGGGAACTAAGAAGTTAAATGGAGCAGACAAGACTCGGTATGTGAAAGTGTAATGCTATGATAGCGCGTAAACTACTTGCACTAGAATCCTGCAAAAAACACCATCGACAATCTAATTCCTTCTAGTTTTATTTTATTGATGTAAATATGCATTGTTCCATTTGAAAAAAAAAAAGATGTACTAACTTTGTTTACGAAATACACATTTTAATACTTATTAATATCTGTGCCTGGGCCCTTCTCAAAAGCAATCCAGCACCTTTCTTTCCGAAATATTCGCGGTGCAAGCTTCATGTGATTCAACCTGTATATACTACATTGCATACTGGCATGAATGCTTCCAGTTAAATTGGCGGCAAATCAATACGCGTCGTTTGGAAGACTTGATGTGATATCGCGAGCGTAATATTTAAATGTGCTGCCACTGAAGTTACTGTATCTTGTTTTTGTACAAATCATAGTATGAATTCACATATACTGTAAGTGACACATTTGTATTCCTAACAACACGACGGCCATACTCGGGTGACGCATGAATAAAGTAATCCGTTCCACGGCAGTGTAAACTATACGTACGGTAGAAGAATACAAACAGGAGAAGTAAAAAGTATATCCAAAACAGGGGTTTCAAAAGTATTCAATTACTCCTCAACAGTCCATAAAGAAGACTTGCTATTTGTTTTACGACGCGTTTGTGCGCTCATTGCGTAGGCTTTCGCGTGGGAGCTGAGAATGGCAGGACGGCAAACGATTACGTTCGCGCGCCCGTCACTCTCGTGCGCGCGCAGGGCGGTGATTGTCGTATCGACGCAGGCGCATTAGTTTTTTTGCACGTTACGTACGATCAACACGCTCGTCAATCGACGACGCACGCTTCGCCGCCGGGAAGGGGGGTCGCGAACAAACACCACAGCGGCGCGCGCGTGATCTTTAGCCCAGTAATACGGCGTATAATTTGCTGCGAAATGCGCCAATCACACAAGTAATGACTGCCGTGGGATTGCGTTACAGGACGTTACGCAATGTTGGCTTTTTTCGCGCGGTGACCACGTAACGACGCAACGTCGGCGGACACGTGTCGAGGCGTGTGTCGAGGCAGATCGTGCAACAGAGACCGCGGCTGTTCACGGTAAAGTGAGCACTTTCGAAACCCCTCTCATTTGGAATAGTAGTCAATCAATATATTTTATTGTAGCCTTAGACGTTAACTTCCGAGTGCGGTGGAATATACACTGAAGAGCCAAAAAAACTGGTATAGACGTTCGTATGCAAATAACAGAGGTATGGAACCAATAAGAGTAACGCGATGCGGTCGGCAGCTAGATCGGTCGCTGCTTCTACAATGGCAGGTTATCAACATTCAAGTGAGTTTAAACGTGGTGTTATAGTCGGCGCACGAGAGATGCGACACATAGCATCTCCGAGGTAGCGATAACATTTGGATGTTCGCGTACGACCATTTCACGAGTGCGCCGTGAACATCGGTAATCCGGTAAAACATCAAATCTTCGACATCGCTGCGGCCGGAAAACGATCGCGAACGAACGGGACGAACGACGACTGACGAGAATCATTAAACGGGACGGACGTGCAACCATTTCTCAAATTGGCGCAGATTTCAATGCCTCCTGCATACCTTCAGACATCAGTCGAGTCCATGCCACGTCGTCTTGCAGCACTTCTGCGTGCTCGCGGGGGGGCCTGCACGATATTAGGCAGGAGTACCAGTTTTTTTTGGCTCTTCAGTGTACATACCGTGTTTATTACTTACATGGCAATATTTATTTAAGAAGGTCTTTATAGGCAAAAAAAAAATGGCTGAAAGGAAAAGTAACTAGGGCGTCAAAAGTGCTCACTTTACCGTGAACATCGTATAGTGCACTTCACTTCGTGAGGACAATAAGGAAGCAGCAGGACTACAGAAATGTTCCCAGGGTTCTTTGTAACAGGTAGATAGCCTGTGGTTGGAGGGAGGGGAGTTCATTAGGCAGCTGCCTAGACTTCTGGGCGGGTTTTACCACATCCCGATAAAACAGGAGGTAGGCCAGGCCGGCTGGGAGTTAGGCTTGACTGCTGACTAGAAACTAGCTTCTAGTGTTTTACCACTATCGTGTAGCTTCCTGTTTGTCATCTCAATGTTCGGGTCTGATTCTGTAGATGTCGGTAACAAATGTTACCATAAGCTAGTGACTTTTCGAGTTTGCACTTTTTCGAGAATAATATTTTAACTAAATTAATAAGTTAATTTGTATGCTTTTGATATTGTATATATATTATTTTGTAGTAACATATTTATAAGTAGCTACTTTTTATTCAATAATGTCGAAATTATGTGGTTGGTATTTAAAATTTGTAATATAGAAAAAAAAGTTAAATCTAAATATATTTTTGACAAAAATAATATTATTATTCATATATTTTATTGTTAATTATATATAATTACAATAAATGAATATCAACTGTTATTTTCCATATTTACGTATCCATTCACGTATTGTATTTACACATACATGAGATACACAATGTGCAAAAATACAAGCACGAAAAAGTGGAGTTTTTATTTGCATAAAAAAAATACCACTCTTCAATTAAATATTATATGAGTAATTTATGTAAGTATTTGTCATTAGCTTACACTTGGTTACTAAGGTTAGCAATTCCTTTTGTTATTTAAATATTCGTTAACTTATCAACTACTTTTTTTATTATTCACAATACAGCATTTATGATTCATTATGACGCCGCCGTGCTAAGGTTCCATGGTTCACGGCTTATCGCGAGATGGCAGCACAGTAACGTCCGAAATGCGTATTGACTATCGAAACTAAAATGCCGTTGTCGAAAGTCATGTCAAAATGTTGCTAGGTAATAGTATTTATATAGAAAAAAAAACAAAAAAAGTTAATTACATCTCAAGGAATACTTATTATTATATAAATACTCGTTATCGTCGTATTTCTGCCGTGCTTTCCAGATATGACGCCATGTACTTTCTCCCCGACCTCCTGTTGGAAAAGCTACCCAATGGTTCATCCTCGGTGACCAGCCGATGGGGGCTACAGTTGCTACTAGACGTTGACTAGAAGTGGTAAAACGAAATTCAGTGCTAGACACCAACTAATGTTTTACCGCAAGATTAACTAGAGGTGGTAAACCATAACTTCTGTGGTCCAATCATAAAAAAAACACAAGAGCTGGGGTTTACAAGTCATTTATAGCTTCGTCCAAATATTTTCAAAAATTTATATCGATATCCAGGCAAAACAAAACAAAAATGTAAATTGCACCACACGTGGTTTGTATATTTTTTATTCTCTCAGATAAGTAATGTAACTTAAAAAAAACTTATTTTGTGCCTTTAGTTTTACGACAAAACTGTATTTAAATTTACTTCCATTTTTATACAGAATTTCAAATTATTTCCCACTTTAAACGTACATTAAATAGGGTTGTATATTTTACTCGGAAGAAGTCTACATGTCCTATTGAAATAATTACATTAAAAACACATGTGATTTTCTTGCGCTGCTTATGGAATACTTGTACAAGCAGGAGGGAAAGAAAGTTGCACGCGCGAGTGCTGACGCGAAAGTAAATCTGTCTTCTGGGGATCAATAAACTTTAATTTGTGGTGTGTATATAGAGCGAGTTAGAGAAAGGTATTTTATGTTTGGGTTGTTTAGTTTTCTGTCCTCCACGGTCCGGATTCTGGCCTCGGCTTGCCAGTTGCTGATTGCTGTACTAGGGAAGGGCTATATGAGCTTGGAGTCTATCCTGCCACGTCAAGAATTTCCGTGAAATTCACTTAACTCGGCCAATGCTTTGTCTAGGCCAGGGATGTCAAACTCAAACTGGCGTGAGGGCCATGATATGTTACCAACAGAGTATAAAGCACTGCCTTATCTGAAGGGGTGGAGGAAAGAGATCAAGTTGGGATTTATATTGATGAAATATATATAATATCAAAATATCATTCTACTTTAAACTTACTAAACTAAATGTGGTACAAAATGAAACATGCAGTGTGAAAAAAAAATTGCAGATAAAGGCACTACGGAGTTATGGAATCATGGAAGCATAAAGTACTGCTACAATTCTGGCACCTCTTTCTGATTACCAAATGTTCGAAATTTGTTGAAATATCTTGTCTTGAAAAAATGTCTCATTACACTTTTTTAATGTTCGTCCGTCAGATGATTTGTAATGGATTTCTTGAACTTTAGATTTGAGGGAAAAAAAACTGTTCACGAGAGTATACAACCTTTAAAATTCGTCGTTCTGACTGTTGCATTCCCTTCCGTGCACGCATAACCTCAAAATAACTGCGCCACGCGTCATTATCAAGTTTCATTGACGAACACCGTGAACGCGGGCCGCACTGCGCGAGTTTCACTCTAATAAGCTGGGGCCGCACAGATGCGAGATGGGGGCCGCGATTTGATGTCCCTGGAGAAACTAACTGTAATATTTTGCACACATACTGAAGAAGATGACAACAATTTCCAGTCACTGTACATGTACATAGTTGGCGTAAGTTGGAAATAATAATAAACACCCATAAGTTTGAAACGTAAATCCTGTTAGAGTGCATGTAACGAATCATTGCTGGCACGGCACAAACTTGAATTACTAGTTCTGTAGTTCATTCAAGGTTACATCCAACTTCTCCGAACCCTTGCCAACGTCATACTTTCGGACTATTCCTCGGCACCGTGCAAACAAAGCTTAACCGAAGCCTAGACAATTACACCAACGGGGAAAACACGCCGTATTTATGCGCGCGCAATTTAATGATATTTCGTACTAGAATTATTTCTTAAAGGCTGTTCACGGTAAAGTGAGCATTTTTGAAATCAAACTTTGAATAATGTCACTGTCCCTAACGGCATACATGTTAATGGGCACAATGGCCGCCATGCGCCCAGTGGCGTTGGTAACGCGGAGAGAATGTAGTTCCTTGCCTCGCCGTTGAATTGAAAGCGCTAGGTAAACATTCTTAAATATCGAAATTATTTATTTTCCTTTGCGTATCTTTTAATGCGCGTGTGCGTAAGAATAAGCAGTTTTTGTAAAATATTTTTTTTTCTAATAATTTGACAGTTTCACTTAACTGAAGCATTAATAAAATTACAAACGGTTTTCTTATAAAATCTGTAAGACATATATTTGTAAGATTACAAAGGATAGGCTTATATTACAAGTTACAATATTGAGAAGTGGGCATGATTTTTAGCCTACTTTCCGAAGACAAGAAAGGCCAATGAGATCACTTTCCTATCTGTGTGTATGTGTGTGTGTCTGAGCGTGTGTGCCCCCTCTTTCAATTTTTAAACACTTCAACCGAATTTCACCAAACTTAGTACACATATAATACCTAGTAAGGAAACCTCACTTTTCTTGTTTTAGACCACGCAGGGCACTTACTTTTAAAATGGCGGTCATTACAATTTTTTGGGCGATATGTCATATCTCGGGAACCATTAAACCTTTTAAAACCAAATTTTGTATGCTGGCAGAACATTGTGCGAGCATTGAATTTCGAGTTGGATATTGTTGTTGGCCCACCATTTTGGAAGTAGCACCAATTTTAATAATTAATATTTTACAGTATATCTCTAAAACTATTCAACCAATTCTCACCCAATTTGGCATGAAAGTAATACTATGATAGGCCATGTAAACGTAAGTGATTGAACTTGATTAGGTAATTATTTAAAAAATGGTGGCCATACAAAAGTTTTAATTTCATTTTGTATATCTGCCATACCATTTAACCAATTTTTAACCAATTTTGTATACTGAAAGTATCTATTACAAGTACCATATAGAGCAACAAATAACCATTTATGTAGTCCATTTTGGAAAATAGCGCCATATGAATAAATAAATTTATGATGTCATAACTCGGTAAATAATTAACAGTTTCCTTTAACAATTTACAAACAAGTAGTACTGGCGGAGATGATGTCAAGTGATATGTTTTAAGCACGCCAGACACTTATTTTTTAAATGGTGGCTATAGAGTTTTTTTTATCTTAGAAAGCTATATCGTCGAAACGATGTAATCTATTCCAAAATAACTTTTTATGCTGGCAGTAGACATGACAACTATCAACTCTACGTACATAGATCACCTTTTACCCACCATTTTGTAAGATAGCGCCATGTAATTAAATTAAGATTTTATGTTATATCTCGGGAAAAATTTACTAATTCCTATCAAATTTAGCAAACAAGTCGTACAGAAGCAAATTATGTCAAGTTGTAAGTTTTAAGCATGCCAGACACTTATTTTCAAAATGGCGGACATATAGTTATTTTTGCTTAGATTGATATATCGTCGAAACCATGTAATCAATTTCAATTAAACTATGTATGCTTGCAGTATATAGTATAACTATTAACTCTCTGTACATAGAGCATATTTTGTCCGCCATTATGTAAGATAGCGCCATGCGAGTAAATTAACCTTTTTTTGTTATATCTCAAGGAAACAATTGACAGATTCCTTTCAAATTTGGCAAACAAATAGTATTGTAGTAAGTGGTGTAAACTGTTGTATGTTTTATGTAGGTCGGGCACTTATTTAAAAATGTTAGCTATATCAATATTTTTTTTGCACATTATATTTTATTAACGAAACAAATTCCAACTTAACTTTGTATGTTAGCAGTACCTATTACAGCCATCAAATTTGTCTATGCAGAGCCTCATTTTTCTGCTATTCTGTAAGATAAGCCTACTAATAAAAAAAGATTTTATCTCGTATCTCGGAAAACAATTAATCGTCCATTCTTACAAAATTTGGCGAAGATGTTGTATACTGTGGTAGGCGATAATAACAAATGCACTTTTTAAAGTAAGATACAGTTATATTCAGAACGGAGGCTATAAACTCATTTCAGTTTTGTGGGCGATATCTACGAAACTAATGTTATATATTTTAACTTAACTTTTTATATTTTCACTATACAATCATAGAAATTGCTACTATATAACCTTTTTTGTCCTCCATTTATGGAAATCACCATATAAAGATTGCGTAGGTTTTATGCCATATCTCGAGGACCAATCAACCGTTTCCCACCAAATGTTACACTGGAACATTTCAAATAAATTTGTACTAAATTGTGTTCACCATAAATGCTTCAGAAGGACATAAAAACTTTCATGATTTAAATGGTTACAAAACGATATTAAAAATGGCAGCTTCATAAATCGTTTAGGTAATTTTGATATATATTATGCAATTTAACCAAATTGAACCAAAATTTGTATGTAGGCAGTATACATTAGAAGCATCCTATATAGAGCCTCTTTTTCAAGCAATTTTGTACGTTAGAATCAAATTGAAAAATGCAGTTTTTTATGTCATATCTCAGTGACAAAACAACTTATTACCATCAAATTCTTCACTCAAGTAGCGCTACGGTAGGCCATGCATACTTACATGTTTTATGTTGCTCAGCCACTTGTTTTCTAAATAAAGGCCCTGTAAATATTTGAGGTTAGTAAAACCTATCATTAGAAGCATTTAGACCGATTAAATCCGAAGCTTATGCGCCGAATCTGACCTTCGTAATGCAGTGGATTGCACGCTAGCTTATAGTAAGAGGTTTTGTGGGTTGAAGTCCCGGGTAAGGCATGTGTGTGTTTGTAATTAATTGTCTCACTACTGTTGCATAAGTTTCTGGTTTCATTTCTAAAGTCATTGCTTTCGAAGACAACCGAATCCTTCCTACCAACTCAGCTTTTAAGAAATTATTTAAGAATTAATTGCACCCAAGTTGAGGAAAGTAGGTGCATTAGTTATATCAACATCTTATTGTTAAAAGTGCAGTCGTTTTACTATGATTGAGTTGTTTGAAGTGTTTTACGTTATTCAAACTTGCAATGCGTTTCTTTTTGCACGCAACTGCACATATATCATCTATTGGTTTTGCACAAATAGCTAAATACGGTTTTACGTTCTTGGGTGTCCGCCATTCTGCTTGAGCTCGTGAGAATACGGGTCGTTAGAGTACAATAGTGTATTACAAATACGGTCCTTGTAGTTTCACAAACAAATCACTTCACAAGAGAAATTTTTGTACTGTTACAAACATTTGTAAAGTTACAAACAATTTCTCGGTAAAAATTACAAATTTTATTTTACAGTTTGGTGAAAGAATACACAATGTGGATTCAAGTAGATACTAAGCAGGGCTTTCAAAATAGCTCAGTGTACCAGCATGAGCAACCTATACTGAGCATTACCAACACACCTAGTTTCTCCCTTTTATCATTAGTATTAATTATAAGTGAAATAGTGTAATTTATAGATAAAATATATTTAAAGGTCTTATTTAACAAAAATAGAATACTTTTATGTTAACAGAGGTATGTAAAACTTGTGATACATAGCAAAAAAAAAAACGATCACGTCATTTATTAAATCGCTGCCCACGCCAGTAACAAATATTTATGTAAGTGTTTTTATAGAAGTGTATGTAGTTGTAAGCGCACGTTATTTTCAAATGTTATTTTATAAACTCCTTGTAATAACCTTGAAGCCGCAATAGTTCTCAAAATAAATAGCAAAGTTCTCTTACTAGCAACTATCATGAATTATTCGCGTCATATTATTTTATTATTCTCACGTTCTTAACATAATCTTAGTTAAAATGTTTAAAACATGCATTAACAATTCAAACTGCGACCGTTACTGATAATTGTTTTATTGAGATACGTTAAAACAAATAATGAAATGAGCAGAAATTCAAAATATTTTTCGGTTTTCTGACGTTAAGACTACTGCTAGTAACGAACATAATGTGAAACTATACAATATTAAAAAATAGCTTGAAAACAAAATGTAAAATAATTTAGACAATTGGCAGCATATAGTTTAGTTTCATCAACAGAAATTCAGTCTGGAAAACGCCGCACAGCTCGAGACACTGAACTTCTCTTGCCTCACCGCTGTGGAAGGGAGATGCAAACATACATTTTTCAGCAACAGAATGACGACAACGTTATAGCAGGATACCACGGCATTCGATACCAGAAGCAATCGTGACGTCGGGAAGCTATATAGAGTCTGCGGATTTCCACGAATTGTAAGACTTTTGTGGTATAGTTCAATAGAGCAATTGATCGGTAACTGTCGCAGTTTAAAGCACTAGAGCAGTATTCAGCGCTCGAATGGAAGGAAATTGCGTCTGGAGGACGCACGACATTGCGGGTGCAGCAGCACCCATAGAGTTGTCGGTGCTCTAGTTGGCACCCTTGCTCGAACCACTGCAGCTTCTGAAGTCCTGAAATTAAACGAGAACGCACGACAGCGCGGCAGCTCAACGCGATGGGAGCACTGTGAGAAAATCCCCAGTCATCGGCAACGTCCAACACGTCTCCCCCACATGCGATACATTCAGACTCGTATCCGTCAGCATCGAACTCCTGACAGATGCCTGGAGGGTTATTTGAGGGGAGGGGGGGCAGGTGTGTATGGCCTAATCACGCGTCCACCAGGTCTCCCCACCACGTGAGCGGCCTGTGGAAAAACGAATGCGATTGAATGTAGGTTAACTGTCGCAAATTGACGTCAATTACTTTCTTTGTAATTGAATACAATTGAATGAAATTGTAAGTCATGAAGGGGGTTAAAAAAAAAAAAACTGCCTGAATTGAAGCTACTGACTGCAGTTGAGCAAACTTCGATGTTGCCACATAAGGGTGTCTACTAATATTGGAATTCTACTGTATAAGTTTGCGCATACTGGAAATACTAGAATTCACTGGAATTGATATTGCAATGCTAGTAGTTTTTCGTGGTTGTCTTCGTAAGTAAAAACTGTCAAATCGCCTCGTCAAAAGGCATCTGCGTACGTTTGCAACACAAATCAGTTGCAATCGTAAGTTTTCTCAAAAAATACATGGTTATGTAAAGCCACGCCGTTCAAGAACAGTTTTGATCAAATTTGGGATTATAATGAATAATGTTTACGAATGTTTATTACAACAGCTACACACGACTGAGTGCGTGGTCATGAACGAAGATGGTGGTGTGGTATTTAGTTTTCATTAAGTTATTTATATAATAGTTGTAAAATATTATACTGAAATATACATGAGCATCTTGCAATTGGCTTTAAGAACATTCAAATTGCAACTACAAGAGTTGTCATAACAGAATGAAGCAGTGCGCCTTTGACAATTTTAAACATGGTTGAGAGAATTCAACAATCTCCCAAGAATTTAAATAAAACTGAACACATTTTTATACGATAGTTGATGTAAATAATTAACCTCTTCTGCTGCGCGAGAGTAGAGCTGATATTTTGACCACGTGTGAAATGTCTTGTTGACGGAAGCCACAATGTGTAAAGAGATTGTTGTGCGATTGATAAACACTGAAAATGCGTGGCGAAATATATATATTATATATATATATATATATATATATATATATATATATATATATATATATTGAACATTGGTTAGGTGTCATCAAGAATGGCTAGATTATTACTAATTCTGAACTGGTTGTAGATCTTGTATCAAATTATATTATTACACACATAAAAATACACTTTGAACCCTGCAAAGAAGGATCCATATCACTGGTGGAATTGAACTATTTCTTTAATTAATTTATTACGTTTCTTAAAAATGTAACTTAAATTGAAAAACCAAGAGGAGAAAGATACTGAATTGAATACAGAAATTATCAGTAATTATTACGCACCAGTTCAGGATGGTACGTAATATGGCCTTAGAAATAACAGAAGGTTGAAACTACTCAAATAACAAATTTTGTTCTCAAACTAAAAAATACAAAAATTGTCGCAAATCTAAAAAGAAAATGACTTCGGATTGCTCGAAAGTAATCTAAAAAGCTAAATATTAAATTTGTATCATTATATCAGTCGTGGGAAACGAGAAACTTTGCAATGAGTTTGCAGAAAACGTATAAAGGCTTTCTTTGCAACTCTAATATAGCAAAATCTTCTTCTTCATGCGTAAAATCTCTCCTAATACAGCCTTGATCCAAAGACATTTTCTTCGCAAAATATTTTCTGAATTCTTTACTAAATTTTCTATTGTCGTTCAAAAACAAGTTGTGTTACTTCCCGCCACATTAAAAAACTGACGTCACTGTGGACCTGAGAGTACACGTGCTCGTGCAGGGGGCCGCGGCGGCTGAGTGGCTAGCCTGCTCACCTCCCACCAAGGTGGACCGGGCTCGATCCCCGGCCCTGGCCACTTACGGATTTTCGCATGTGGGAAACGTGCCGGACGATGCCGCTGGTCGGCGGGTTTTCTCAGGGATCTCCCGTTTCCCCCCGCCCTTTCATTCCGTCGCTGCTTATACTCACCTCAATCACTCTCATTGGCTCTCAAGACCTCGCTGTTGAGAGCCGCCCGAATCTCTGCACTTACTTCACTCTTGCACGTACTTGTGCACCGGTCGCGCGACACAGCGACTTTGTTAGCAATATAACTATGTTCAATAAGAAAAGGATAATTAGCCTGCTATAATGTGAACGAAAGAAAAAAAAAAAGCAATAAACTGATTTGATATGCCACTCTTTTCAAAACTTCCGTTTCTAAGGAGAAGATAAACACTGCATCGTGTTACTTTTCGCATCTCGTTGCCAACGGAACAGAAGTACTTCAGTCGTTGTTTACATTATAAAATAAATACTTACGGAAAATTTTTTTTTCAAACTTTGTATTAAAAATTGCTTAGTTATATGGGAAAACCCGCTAAGAATAAGGTTGTATCCAGATTTTTAATAATATCAAACTGTGAAAAAAAAAATCTGAAATGATTAATTTTATCTTCGGTTTTCAATGCACGTATTCGAATCCGTCTAGCTTGGGGCACTTGGTTATTTTATTTTGGGAGCGAGTGTGCATTTTATAGTTTGCTCTCGGCTTATCCAAGATTTTTCTAAAAACTACAAAATTGATTTCTTCTGACCATTGTTTATTTTCTTCCGCTGAATCTAAAAGTAAACACATTCACGAACTTTGCGAATTGTATCGGCGTGTTTCCACGTGCAGCTCAATAAATCAATTTCAGTGGCCACCACTTTGTTTGTTTCTTTTTTTTTTTTTTTTTTAAATAAGAAAAGACAATAATTCTAAAGGTGGCTGAAACAACATTACTGGAAGTACACCAGTGAATATATACATGTTTATGTACACACAATTTCAAATTTATAAAATTAAAAAGCTCTTCGTAAGTGCACATGGGACTAGATAATATAATGTGCTGAAATACAAAACAATACAATGTAAGGAAATACACGTGTAGATGCGAACAGGATTGTTGCAGTGCTTTAATTTTAAAAACGTCCAGATTCAAACGAGTGTGAATGGAGTCAGCTTCAGCGACGGCTCGTAGTTTCGCTTGTCTAGAGGACGTTATCCAGCTGTTATGCAAAAGGAAGTTGGTGTCGGCCGGGTTGCAGCTCCACCCCTCGTCCCGTGCGTGCACTGTGTATGCAAAAAAAGAAAACGACATTCTAGCAAGCGACACAGCTAGTTGCGGTGAGGCTGAGACTGGCTTGCGAGCTTGAGGCGGTCACGGAAGCCTGTCGGACTGTTGACCCGGCTAGAGAACAACCGTCCTTTCAGGAACTCACTTTGCTATGTAAAGTTCTCCGGCATTCGGCAACTAATATACTCGGTTACATACTCGAACACACCAGGTAAATAACTAGAAACAGGTCAAACGATTAAAAATATATATATGTTGGGGAATATAAGTGGAGAGTGTTTTAATCCACTGGTTTGGATTCCTTACTATGAAACAGGAACATTAATTTTTAGCGTCAATGCAACAAAATGGCAATAATTTAAGTCGTATTTACTGTAAAACAACTTAAATTACTACAAAATCATGTTGTTGTCCACACTTTCCTACTGTAGGAGTATATAACTATTTCGAGATAAACACTGTCACGCAACGTACCTAAATATATAAGTTTTCGAAAACTTCACTTGAAACCCGCTTCGTCAA
This sequence comes from Clitarchus hookeri, assembly GCA_002778355.1. NCBI lineage: Eukaryota > Metazoa > Arthropoda > Insecta > Phasmatodea > Phasmatidae > Clitarchus > Clitarchus hookeri. Next base: position 285,738 of record NQII01003216.1, read on the forward strand.
TGAGCAGCTCCAAGCTTGATCAAAGCAGAAGAGGACGCACGTGCGCTAACAGTTTTACCTAGGTGGCCGAAATACATTCATCGCCGTAAAAATTTCCGTACCCAGGAGGAGATGTTGAAGTGGAATGAAACTTGCCCGATGATACGAGTAATTGGTTACAAGAAGACAAAAGTGACGTTTATTCACGCAAAGTTGTGTAGTTCAAAATTACCTTAGGTATGTTATTGCACTACCCCTAGCCAAGACGCAAATGGCAATACTATTCGACATGGAGTCATAGAGATGAATAATGGTGTCTTGAAAGAGATCTTTCCATAGTGTTGAAACTGCCGCTTCAGTCGATGCAGACCAATTGATAGCTGGCTTCGTACAAGTTGTACAGGAAAATCTGGAGACCAGACTGGCCAAGGAAGGGTGTCAAATGTGTGAAGGTAGTCCTGGTGAACTGCTACTCTATGTTGGTAGGCATTACACGGATGGATAACCTTTGAGGAGGGCCTTTCAGGCTGCAGAATCCCCTGAAAGAAACATTCTACCATCAGTGTTTCCTCGATCGTTGTCAAGGAAGACCAAGAATCATATGAGATTGACCACACCATACCGTCACCAGTTCTCGCCGCGTGTCGCTCAGCAATGAAGACAGGATTTACGCACTGTCCAGTACCCCTCAATACACGAGTGTGGTTGTCATTCACGTCCAGACAAAACCAGGATTCGCTACTTAAGACTATGTCTGCATTGACAGTCCTCAGCCACCCATGCCACAGTTACGACAAAACTGCAAACACAGTCACCGTTTTGGGGTTCCAGTAGAAGATGGCGTAAGGAACGTCAAGAATTCAAGTTTCTTCTGCAAGTCTACTCGCAATAGTGCGGGGTTGGGAAGAGGGGCCACTAGTGATGTTTCTGGACAGAGAGACTGTTGGTTGAACTGGCTCCTGTCGGAAGATGAAACGTTGTTTTTATGGTGCTCATTCTGGGACATCCTGACCCTCTCTGCCATACATGTGTTCCTTAATGTTCCCAATGCTCCCAACACCACCGCACAGTTAGGTCGCAATGGTCCAGGTGGCAGGTAATTTGATGGAACAACCACTCTGCCTCCTGTACTCCAGCTATTCATACTCCCTCAAACTTTGTAATTGGTTCATAACTTTATTAAATGCATCGCCGAAGAATACTAGCTACTCATTGACATACACTCCACATTGATAATGATGATGATATATATATGTATATATAGTTAAATCTAATTATTATAACCACCTGCTAGAAGTGCCATCTACAGTGCGTAGCCCATGATGAATGGCCCGTGACGTGGGCTGGTGAAGCGGGTGTGCAATGCGACCGACGCGCTGGCTTCCTGCTGTCATGGGTAAGGGAAGCGATTTAACCGAGTTGCAAAAAGGGATGATCATCGCCTTTCGGGCAATGGAGGCAGAATTTCGGAAACAGCGACGTTTGTGAACTGTTCATGTGTGGTAAAGGTGTATGGTGAGTGGACGAATGGCACCTTTGGGAATAACCGTCGTGGAAACTGCGGAGCTCCACGCGCCATTGGTGCCCGAGGTAAACATCGACTACGACGGTGCGTGAAGGCCAACCGACAGACTACAGTGGAACAGCACACCATCCCAACGAACCAGGAGACATCTAGACACATGTCTACTGCAACAGTTATGCGAACCCTTCTGCGAATGGGGCTTTGGAGTAGACGGAGGGTGACTGCACCAATGCTAACACAGGTGCATCGATGAAAACGACTGGAATTTGCTTGAAAGTATGGTGACTGGACCGCTGCTGATTTGCAACAGGTAGTCTTCTCCGACGAGTCATGTTTTCAGCTGCATATAACGNTGAAAACGACTGGAATTTGCTTGAAAGTATGATGACTGGACCGCTGCTGATTTGCAACAGGTAGTCTTCTCCGACGAGTCATGTTTTCAGCTGCATATAACGGATGGACATCGGCGTGTCAGGTGAGAAACGTCGGAGAACCGATACCCTGCATCCATTGCTGGACGAACACATGGGGGCGGGGGCAGTGTTATGGTCGGGGGAATGCTGTTGTATTATATAGGTCTCATCATCCATATGGAAGGCACTCTTGATCGATTTGGTTATGAATCCATCCTCGGCGATCACGTCCACCCGTAAATTATGATTGTCTTTACTAGGAAGGATGAGATCTGCCAGCACGATAATGCGCCTTACCACACGGCTAGAAGTTTCCGCACGTGGCTGTAAGAGCACGATCAAGACTTCAAAGTTCTTCCCTGGCCCCCAAACAGCCCCGATCTCAATCCAATTAAGCATCTGTGTGACCACCTTGATCGTCGTGTTCGCCATCTGTCTCCTCCTCCACGCACCCTTCAACAGTTGTGGAACGCACTGCAGACAGCATGGCTCCAGATACCCGTAGAGACCGAAGTTACTGCCAGCTCGTCTAGCTGGTGTCCATGCTGCGAAGAGCAGTTATTCTGGAAACTAGCAGGTGGTCATAATAATGTGATTCGACCGTGTATATATCGGATGACCTGCATTAATGTTGACACTCTTTGTACGTTAATAACAGAGTAACTATTAAATATAATCTAATGGATCTGTGAGTATTTGACGTTATAAGGACTTTAAGTGTGTGCGATCGTGTGCAGTTATTCTACTGTTGTCGGTTCCAATTGCAGGCATGAGCTTCGGCACTATAATCGTAGAGAAAATGTTGGGGTGACAAGGGTTTCTTTCCAACAACGGAAGTGGATTTTAAATTATTATTGGAAATGTGAGAACATGGTTGAAGTGCAGAGACCATGGAGGGCTGAATTCGACACTGCACCACCGCCACATGTAAAAATTGCATGTACATGATTACGAGAAAAATTTGAAAGGGACGGAAATGTGAGGAATACAGGACGGTGCGGCAGGAAGAGAATAACAACGGACAAATAAAATGTGAGTGCTGTGATTCACAAATTCACATGTTCCTCTGGGAAGGCGAAATCCGTATGGCAAGCTGTTCATGAGTCATGTGTCAGTAAATAAAGTATCCATCGCATTCTATATCAATTAAAGTGGAGGCGCTATATTAATACATTACTTCACACTATGAATGGAAACATCCCAGATAGGCATCTCTAATTCTGTGAGTGGGTTGTGAACATGTGCAACAACAAACATTTTACTGACATGATTGTTTGGTCTAATGGGACAAAATTTAAATTGAATGCAACTGTCAACCGTCACATTGTGAGTGAACTGAGCCTATGAAAATCCCCACATAGGGGTAGAGCAAACAGTTTATCTTCCTGAGGTAATAGTGTGGTGCGGTATGTCTGCCAGAGAACTCGTGGGACCATTCTCCTTTGACGGAACCGGTAACAGGTGGAAGTTACCGTACCACGTTGCAGCAAAACATGGCGCCAGATGTCCAACAACTCTACCCAGCTGACGATTGATTTTTACGGCAGGACGGTTCGCCGCCCCGTTACCGCTTAGATGTGTGTCCGCCCCTGGTTGAGATATTTGTTGGGAGGTGGATAAGTTTACGTGGAAGTATCGAGCATCCACCCAGATCTCCAGATTTAAACGCCATTAGAATTCTATCCGCGGGAAACTCTGAAGAACACTTTGTACGCCACAAAGCCAAGGACACTGGATGCCACGAGAGACGCGTTCGTGACCGCCTGTGAATCCACTCCCACGGGAACCGTAACTACAGTTTGTCGTTTTGTTGTTATGCAGCGATGCACACGATGTCTCGCTGCTGACGGCGGATGTTTTGAACATTTGTAACTGTCGGTAACATTCTCGCACATCCAATGCTGCCATTTCAGCGTCAAATGCAAGCATGTCTTTAACAGTTTCTCTGTTGTTCTCATTCAAAGAGTGTAAACGTCAGTTTAAGACATACGGTATATAGCTTATACAACAGCTTCGTCCTTCGACCATTCATGCTACAACAGTTGTGGCGGTGTTAGTGGCCCCAGATAGCAGCTCAACACTGCCAATCACAGCTGAACTTTAATTGGTAGCAGTGTTACCCGCGATGGAGCTGTATACCAACTTTCGCCTCTTGTGCATATTTTTTTTATGGTGCGGCTTTTTTTATGGCAGCGAATTCGTGTTTATTGCACGGAGTCACTGGTAGCAGAGGAGAGGCAGCAAGATTCAACCTGTAACATTTCGGAACAGACTCTGTTATTATGTAGCCTGCTGGAAACTATAAGTTTGCAGTGATTGCGGATGTTTGCTCATTTTTCAGACAGTTTGTGCTGCGTATTAAATATTTCTTTTAATACTTGCAACTAGCCAGTGATTCAGCTTCATCTTCAAATAATTATTTACGACCAAAGACCTTAGAAGTATTTTCAATTAATTTTTTTTCATGTTTTTCGACAGAACACTTTCTCAATATTTTGGCACACTTATAAGTGACTTTGTATTTATATATGAATGTAAAGACGTTGTATGTACGTAAATATATGTTGAATATATATATATATATATATATATATATATATATATATATATTTTATACGTGGCATCCAAAGCCGCATCCAGTGCGTGTACAGCACGCATGATTTTCGTACAATTTCTTGGAAGAAAGATTTGCCCTCCTCCCTAAATCAAACTTGGGATAGCACTTTCATTTAGGTCCTGCAGAGTTCACTGAATAACTATACAGTCCATTTAGCCAAAGGGTTAGTATACCGGTTGATTTCGAGGCATTGTTCTGCACATCGACGTTGTGAGCTGTGTAAATATAACTCTACCACGAAGTGCGTATTTGTCCAACCTGTACGAACGCACGTGAATGTATCACGCCTTGGAAACTGATGTGTCATGTTCCTTTTGTTAGGTAATCCATCACACCTTGTTTTTCTGAAACCAAGTGCTGAAGAATTAGGAATGCGTATGAGATGGGGACTGAGAAACATTTTTAAAAAGTTAAAAAAAACAATAGCAAACAATTTCTTAGAGACAAGTTACTTAGAGATGATTTTAAATTAAAACCATAAATGATCTGTTTTTGTTGACATGTCAGTAAGCGTATATATTGTATACACGCAGAATTCAGCGCAATAGTAGACGAAAATTCATATTTCGGTGCAAATAGTTTAGTTGGATTCCCGTGGCTTTTAATGACTTCTATTAATTAATGGTTCCAAAATAGGTTAACAGGATAAAGTAAGACTATTTAAAATCATGTAAGTAAGTACTAAAATATTACTCTACATGGGATCCAGCTACATAGTTTTAAAAGAGTGTTCTTGTAATGAATTATAAGTATACAAATACGGAATTCTTTTCTTAAGAACCTTCTTAAGTCTGCAGGCGTAAGTAAGCAACTCGCATTAACCTCATTTACTCTAATATATGCTGGCATAATTGTTTTCATATGAGAAAACCAACTTTTGCTTGCNAAACCATAAATGATCTGTTTTTGCTGACATGTCAGTAAGCGTATATATTGTATACACGCAGAATTCAGCGCAATAGTAGACGAAAATTCATATTTCGGTGCAAATAGTTTAGTTGGATTCCCGTGGCTTTTAATGACTCCTATTAATTAATGGTTCCAAAATAGGTTAACAGGATAAAGTAAGACTATTTAAAATCATGTAAGTAAGTACTAAAATATTACTCTACATGGGATCCAGCTACATAGTTTTAAAAGAGTGTTCTTGTAATGAATTATAAGTATAAAAATACGGAATTCTTTTCTTAAGAACCTTCTTAAGTCTGCAGGCGTAAGTAAGCAACTCGCATTAACCTCATTTACTCTAATATATGCTGGCATAATTGTTTTCATATGAGAAAACCAACTTTTGCTTGCAATAAGATTTGAATGCCGACAGAGATTTTGATTTAGGCCTAATTAGAGCATAATACTGATAATACAAGATTTACCAGCTGACAATTTATTTCAACAAACTTCAATCCTCCATTTGATTGAAAACCCAATTTTCTCAGATTAGTTCTGTTAACTAGCAATACTCACTGTTTTTATCACCTTTTATAAATTATTAGGCCAATACGAACACTCNTATTTTGATTTAGGCCTAATTAGAGCATAATACTGATAATACAAGATTTACCAGCTGACAATTTATTTCAACAAACTTCAATCCTGCATTTTATTGAAAACCCAATTTTTTCAGATTAGTTCTGTTAACTAGCAATACTCACTGTTTTTATCACCTTTTATAAATTATTAGGCCAATACGAACACTCTCTGTTTATTTAACATCTTATAAATTATTAGCTCAATAAAACACAGTGGAACTATGTGAAAAATGTTACACGTCCAGTATCAAAACCTTTTCGTTACGTCATTTCCTCAAGACTGCATACATACCAAAGGATTCACTCATTCTGTTACTTTTATAGACACACTGGCCTACAATGGAATTCTCAGAATTAATTTACGATATAGCAAACGGCTACACTACAAGAACTTTATTTGAAGTTTTCAATCAATAAAAATAACTTCTCTTACAACTTAGTACTTGTAATATAAGCATATTATCACAAATTTCAGTCTTTTCGATGCCCAAAACTACTTCGATATAAAAATTCGAAGTCAAGTTTGTCAAAACACGGCATTAAAAAATTAAGAAAACAATGCTGCGTCCAAGTCTAATGATGTGCAAGTTAAGTTAGGCTGCATTTTGAAATGGTTAGAAAACAATAACTGGGGAAGAGTACTGATTTAGACGTGTAGTCCCAGGGCTAAAACCTATCTCGCTATCTTGAATTTATCACAAATTTCAGCATCACTCCTGCCACAAAGTTTGGCGAGCCGTTTAGTTTCTTCCACGACACAAGCCGACGACTATGACGAAACACTGGAAAGTCCGATGTCTTGTAGCAGTTTTTATTCCACAGTTTGAGGAACAACACTAACAAAAACACAAACTATTGTTTCACAAAGCCAAATTATAGCAAATCAAATCTTAACTACATCACACACGTGGTAAACAAATACAGCGCCGCCATTACAAATGCACAACAGGAAAAGCCGGCCGAAAATGCGGCTGGGAAAGTCGCGAAACAGAAGGTCAGCGAAAAGCCCTATAGAGATAACAGGCCATGATNCAGCATATTATCACAAATTTCAGTCTTTTCGATGCCCAAAACTACGTCGATATAAAAAATTCGAAGTCAAGTTTGTCAACACACGGCATTAAAAACACTGCGATACAAAAGTTGAAAAAAATTAAGAAAACAATGCTGCGTCCAAGTCTAATGATGTGCAAGTTAAGTTAAGCTACATTTTGAAATTGTTAGAATAGAATAACTGGGGAAGAGTACTTATTTAGACGTACTATAGTCCTAGGGCTAAAAACGATCTCGCTATCTTGAATTTATCACAAATTTCAGCATCACTCCTGCCACAAAGTTTGGCGAACCATTTAGTGTCTTCCGCGACACAAGCCGATGACTATGACGAAACACTGGAAAGTCCGATGTCTTGTAGCAGTTTTTATTCCACAGTTTGAGGAACAACACTAACAAAAACACAAACTATTGTTTCACAAAGCCAAATTATAGAAAATCAAATCTTAACTACATCACACACGTGGTAAACAAATACAGCGCCGCCATTACAAATTATTACAAATGCACAACAGGAAACGCCGGCCGAAAATGCGGCTGGGAAAGTCGCGAAACAGAAGGTCAGCGAAAAGCCCTATAGAGATAACAGGCCATGATTACCGCCTCTGCTCCATTTCCACCTAACTTCCCTTTCTTCGGCAAAGGCTGCGGTTACACTGGATCCGACTTTGACAGATTTTTCACTCTGCCGAATACGACCGATATCGGTGGAACAAACAAAAGTACGTGATCGTCTGGGAGTGGTCAAACTAGGACCAGCCCACTCGGCCGAACTCTGCCGAACTCTGTCAAACTCTGCCGAACTCGGCCGAACTCTGCCGAACTCTGCCGAACTCTACCGAACTCGGCCGAACTCTACCGAACTCTGCCGACGTCGGACACCGACCAAATAAGTTTTTTTTCTCGGCTGAATGCTCCGATGCCTCTCAACGTCGCACCGCAACTTGTGATCGTGGTGCCATCAGATGCGCTTCGGCGTGATAGTACAAAACTAGCAGCGTTCTTTGTGTGAAGTCATTTGTGTGAGGTGACGATAGAGGTGGATGTCATGGATGTGGAAACGTTAATTACGTTGGTCCAAGAGATGAAAGCTCTGCGGGATACCTTGTCAAATTCTTACCACAACAGGGAAGCTGGCAGAAAACTATGAAAGGAAATTGCTGACATCATGTGTGCAGGATTTTAGTCTGGAGCGGGTTGAACCTCATATTTACCCGCTAATATGTAAATATTTTGTTACATGTCAATTTACATATTACTTTTATTAACACACATTTAAATATGCAAATTTCTGACCAATATAACGCAGCGCGTTGCACGCTGGCAAGGAATTTAAATATTAAATAAAGAAAATAATTATTATTTGTACTACTTGAAAATTAATGATGCTTGATTTTGGGGGGGGGGCTGCAGCCACATCAACCCTCCCCCTGCGTACGCCCCCCGATACCTGCAATACTATAACGTAGTAAATCCTTACTTATATATTCATTTTTGAATTATAACTTATTGAGTTAAGTAAGGCCTTCAATTCTGGCCGAAAAATAGTATAGCAATATCGCAATATCAATTAACAGTTTATAAAATCGGGGTTCAAAAAATAATGAAAAGAACATAAAGAATCGTCCAGTAGTATCACTTTAATGTATAAATATCAAGAAATTTAGAAAACCGAAAGACAAGCTTTACATTTCTTTGTGCTGAAAAACGACCGCTCCTTGTCCGTTGAAGTACAATTTGAACTGATCTCGAATATCGTAGGCGTGTCGTCTGGCTCTGCTGTAGCGTCTATGTCTGGTAGAGAGCGTAGTTGTAGCGCTGTGTTGTTGCGACAGACATTCAGTTATTCCCTGTTTGTCAATGTGGTCAGGGTAAACCTACAACTCTGTCTCCAAGCATCTCCATTTCGCAACAAGTAGTATACCAAACGCACACTTCACAGTTTTTTCGGGCACGACTACGCCTTTTACTGTAGGTTTCGACATCCCGTGGAACATTTAAATTAGTTGTCGGACAAGGTCTCATTAAATATTCCTTTAGAGGATATCCTTGCTCTCCAAGAATGACGCAAGAAAGCATGGCATCAGTATCAGGGAGTTATCTTGGTTCGGGAAAAGGGAAAGTTCCATGTTGTATATTCTGGAAGAAAATTATATTCACGGAAAACACCACTGTCATTTGCCTTCCGTACGCCCCTACGCCCACAATAATGAATCGATATTTTTGCGTCAACCATTCCTTGAAGAACCACAAAGAAGAAGGTTTTGTAGTTGTAGAATTTGGAACCAGATGCCGTTGGACATCTGATTCGCACGTGCTTGTCATCTACACAAGCAACACAACACGGGAAATCCCATAGTTCTTCATATAGATCAGCGCTCTTTCTGAGCAATTCTGTTGTCGGAAAGGGCATGTGTATCCCAACAAAAAACTCCTAAATTGCGTCATACCTAGTATAAACTATCTGACCAATAGTACAGTGAACCATCCGGTACGAAAACGCCAGAGATCTGTATGCTATCCCGGTAGATATAAATCTGAAATAAATCAATTGAGGAACAAATAATTATTATACTTATTAGCTACTAAATGAATGATGAATAATAGAATACAATTACTGTGTTCATATTTTACTTGTTTACAGTCGTTTATTTTAATGTTATTTATTAATTATATTTTACTAGTTTCCAGCGTCTTAGTTGTACTCATTTTGTTTTTACTTGTGCTTATGTTAATTTGTTCTTCTTGATCTACAGATGGCGCTGCAGAAGGAAAATGGGCAAACCTGCGAGATATGTTTCGCAAAGAACACACGAGAAAGTTGCAACAGCCAACTGGCAGAGAAGCCACAAACGTGTCGTCGTGGAAGTTCTACGAGCGAGCAACTCATTTTTCTTCGCGGCGTGTGTAAACCCAGAAAATGACAAGTAATATTCCCGTCGTCCGTGGAGCAGACATCCGAGGATGCTGCCTTCAGTGCACATGTTTTATGCAATCTCGTGCAGCGTTCAGAGCGCTCCCCTCTGTACCTGAGCCACAATGGTATAACAGGGGACCTTATTTCTGAGCGTATAATAGAGTGCACCTCGGCTTCAGGATTTCCAGGCATATGTTGTCACAACAGACTATCACGTTTGGTATCAGAACGTGGAAGTGCACTCGGTCAGGCTGTTAGCCTTCAGTGCACCAATAGAACAAGATGAAGTCACGGAGGGAGCTTCGTACGAGGCTAGTAGTTCTACTGAAGACCCACAAGAAGTTACTGCTGATGCCGCTGACACGCAATATGGCATTGGCAGCAGTTCAAGTGACAACGCTTTCAAGACACCTGCTGCCAAGGTGAAAACTAAAAAAATATCCAAATCTGATAGTATGGCTAAGTACCTTGCACCGGGGAAGAGAAAAATTGCACGGTTGGATAAAATGAGAAGTGCATCAACATTATCTGAAGAGATTAAAAGACGAAGGCTACGACTTCCTTATAAGTTTGTTGCCACATGTTCGTGCAATCACCAAACAGCGTAAGATAGCAGTGAGAACGCGAATTCAACAAGTTTTAATGGAAGAGGAAAACACACAACTCCAAATGGCTTGCTGTTCGCCGTCAAAAACTTCGTCTTCAATTTCTTCCCCAGAGTGTCGTCAGTCGTCAAGAGACGGGGCTCCAATCAGTTCGCGTTCATATCCAACCCCATGGGCGCAAGGGACTGCCGATGTCTCCGATACCTACACTTTCTCGAGCGATCAGTAGAAATCTATTTTCCCGCCAAATGACTTGTTTTTATATTGTATAAGTTGTTGTGGTATATCTGTGCTAATGAAACAATATATTTCATAAACATAATTGTTTTCTTAAAAGCAGGTTAGCCGCTCACGCAACTACATCATTTAAACGGCGTCTCATAGCACCCTCGTCCAAGGACGTGTAAACTGACGATTTTAGTTCATATTACATTTTAAATTAGTTCTAGTAGGTGTCAACCCGACGATCTTTTTCACAGGCGTAGAATGAGGCGTAGAATAAAAGGCTGCACAAGGCGTGTAACCACTTATATAAACTACCCCCTGAATTAAAAAAGGCTGACGTACAAGGAGGGGTAATCAAGGGAGGGAAATGAGGAGAGGAAACAGGAGGGGGCCGAGTCGGTCAAGGAGTAGGCCACCTTACAGAGGAGCGAAACCAAAAACGATCCGAGCGGTGGCGCCACCATCGCAGAATCATTATAAAATAAAAAAAGTGCAGCTGGGGCAAGTCGACGGGGGTAAGATGATGAATGCGTTAACTTGCCCCTGTATTAGTCAATGTTAACAATCTTCTTAGTTTTTTGGAAGATGCGTAGGAGTTATATGTTACCTGTAATCATCGTACAGCGGCGTGGGCAGTCCGTCCTCCCGTACCTGATCACATTGGGGTATTCCAGGACAGAACTTTCAGAGCAACATTCAGTGTGCACAGCGTCCAGGCCAGTATTGTAGTTCAGCCACACAAAGTCACTTTAGTCATTAAAATTTGCCACTTCAGTCAGTTCTTAAGTAATATATGCTGTGCATACCGGCCAAAACCCTTTGTCTGATCTTAGACAACAATAATAAACCATCCAACATGCTTTAATAATTGGCTGCGGTTGAACGAAATCCAATAGAAAGAGATTACGCTCCTTCCAATCGCGGTGGGTGGGCGTGGTTACCACCTCGCCTGTCAACAGCATCGTACAGAGTTGAATCTGCAAGCGCCACCTTGACGGGGCCGAGGCCTATCCAACCTCTACGAACTCGCTTCGTAAACGGGTCCTCTCACTAGGCGGACCAGACCAGCGTCCCTTCGTTAGCGAGCATCAACCCTTCGAAAGTACCACCCGAGGCCGACGACGCGCTGCTTTCCAAAAGCAGTACATGCCACAGAGAGACGTGCCGCTTGCTGTACCTCTGTGTCGGCGATGGCACCGGTGAAGAAGCCGACTGCGATGATGTCCTACGCCTCCTAGTAGCACCCTTCCAGAGACAGGCGGGACAGCTCTACGATGTCTTCATCACAGCTCCTGCAGTGGCTTCCCTGGTCGCTGGGCGCGGCTTCGCAGCTGGGCATGGTTTGCAGGTACCGGTCACCGAAACGTAACTCCAAAGTCGATACCACTGTGGGGTACTCCAGTCGCTGTGGCAGAAAGGGCGCGCGTTGCGATAGGCTGATTGCAGCGGCACGCAGCGGTATGCGTAGCAAAGCGACTTTGAAAATCACCTCGTCTGCCGTTGTCTCGTATCTTCCATCGTCGTCCGTCCTCTCCACTGATTTACCAAACTCGTCCCGAATACCGCACTTCAGCCAAATGGCTACCACCACGCTTCTTGGATTTGACGGTCCGCTAGACTTTCACACATTCCTTCGCTCTCGCGAGAGGGACGGGCAAGAAGCAATGAAGAGCAGCGGCAAGTAACCATATGTTTCATATAGTTGTAAAACCATGATATGTATCACTAAAATATCATTAACATATCACGAAAATATATAAATCCCCTAAGCTAAATATGTAAATACCCAACATAAATATAAATGAATTGGCTACATAGTAACAAATCTACATATAAAATAAAATTACAAACATTATATATGCATATTTTTGAATTCACTTCAAATTGACAGGGTTATGCAAAAATACTCTTTGAATCCATCCTGCACTAATTATTTAGGTTTAGTTGTCAATAAAGTTTTGTCGGCAAAAATGTTTTCAACTTTTTTTACTCTGAATCTACCACTTTTCTACAGCTTAGGATAAAAATAAATTCTTTATTGTTTTTGTTTTGCATTTAATGGATAGTATGATCGGCTAAATAAAGTTAAATAAACATTTAGAAAAAAATTTCTGCCAATTTGACTTAAATTTTTAAAATGCTATTTATTAAAAACTATAATACCAAAGCCATTGATTTAAGATGACACCTATGTATGCAATCTAAAAGTGAGCAAGGCTTTAATAAACAAAGTTTTATCCAATAATAGTTTAATCCTTTTCAGTGATATTTTGTTACAAATGATATGTGAGACACACTTCACGTGAGAATAGTTTCAGTTTTTTTATTTACGCTCTTTGTCGTATCTTCAAAAATGGAAACGCTTTTAAAAAAACGTGTTTTCGCAATAATTTTATGCATGCAAATTTTGGCTCGCATTATCTATTTGCTTGAATTACAATAGAAAATAATAACTATCGTCATAAATAAAGATTGCCCGAAAAGTCGCAAACGAGTTTTCCTACATACATTTCTGGCAACGAAAAATTGTCTGTACCTCGCGGGGGCTGCTGTGGTGCAGTGGTTAGACCACTCGTCCCCCCGTCCCACCACCAAGGCGAACCAAGTTATATTCTCGTCGGGGTCGCTCCCGGATTTTAGCATGTGGGAATCGTGCCGGACGATGCCGCTGGTCGGCGGGTTATCTCGGGGATCTCCCGTTTCCCCGCGCCCTTNAGCATGTGGGAATCGTGCCGGACGATGCCGCTGGTCGGCGGGTTATCTCGGGGATCTCCCGTTTCCCCGCGCCCTTCATTCCGGCGCGGCTCCGTCTCACCTCACATTTCTCCTCCCTCGGCTCCTTAGACCGCGATGCTGTAAGCCGCCAAAATCTCTCTACACCACTCTCCACTCTGTTCCTCGCCGTCATATTTCAAAGAAATTGCAATATGTCACTCTTGTTACTTCAATTAACACTTCAGCTGAAACATAACTTTGCGTTCAAATAACTATTTAAAATTCTTACATTAGACAATAAAAAAAATAATTATTTTTTAAACGATTAAGTATTTTAACCCGTTCGGTCAAACATTAATCTCTGCTTTCTAGTGTCGAAGCCAGATAATTATTCTGGCATGCTCTGTACTTATGNCCCGTTCGGTCAAACATTAATCTCTGCTTTCTAGTGTCGAAGCCAGATAATTATTCTGGCATGCTCTGTACTTATGTTCAGTATGTTTTCTCGCAGTTAGCGAACAACACGTGCTGCGTGACCGATGCAATTAGCGTTAACTCAATGGCAAAGAGGTGCGGGGAATTCCACAACTCAGATCGGCCAGAAGGAAAACCCTCGACGTACCGGGCAGCGATGTCTTGCTGAGTACAGCACCGCTCATAACTTTCGTTCGTTCGCCACTTGTCCACGATCACGGTGGCCGTATCATCTCCTTCGCGGAAAGTCTGTGGAGAAGTTCAATACGGGCTGCTAATCGCAGTTCGGCTCGTGTCCGGCTGGTATGTTTTTAAGACACCGCAGTCCGAGTGAGCCGTTCTTAGCTCTTATTGGAGAGCTCCGTAATAATATTTACAGCATGCGTGGTCGCCNGGGGGGGGGGGGGCGTTTAATAGTTTCGCCAAACAAAACCCAGAATTCCAAACACTTCGCAGCGCGGTACGAGCGACGGGCGCCCTCGATGCAGTCGTATTTCGAGTGAAGCGAGGTGAAGAAGTCGCGTTTAGGAGGGGACCCGTGTCACCGTGCCAGCGTCGTCGAACATCCGAGGACACCGTAGGGGACACAGCGCGGGGAGGGGGTGAGGGACGAGGCCTGCTCCCCCCCTCCCTCTATCGCGTGCGCGGAGCTGTCGTGCAACCCGCGAACCTGAGAGCCCGGCAGTACGACGGTCGCAGTGGCTGCGAAGACGACACNCGACGACGCGCTGCTTTCCAAAAGCAGTACATGCCGCCATCCCAGCACACCTGCTTCACCCCACAGAAGCAGCCCTCCAGGCAAATACCCGCCTCCAGGACTCCTCCCAGTGGGAGGTTCAACCAGTGCCACCCAGAGTCCGACCCGCGATCAGCACGGCCAAAGGCCCGGGCTTCACACCGATCCCCTGGGTCCCCACAACTGTTCCGTGCACACTGAGTTTTCACGCAGGAGAAGCCAAACTCCTCCAGGACGCCAGACAGTCACTTCTGTGGAGCTCCGCCACCCCGAGATTTACCCGAAGGCCTCAATTGGGGGTGTGCACTCGGCTCGCGGGTCATCACCTCAGGCGAGACTCATATACAGCCCCTGAAGAGCCGCATATGACCTCACCATGGCTGATCGCCAGTGCACTGGCGGGGCCGCTACTAGCCCATTATCGTCCTCTCTCCACCAGCTATGGTGTGGCCACCGTGTTTCCAGCCCTGGCCTTTCGAGGAGGTAGATATGGACTTGAGCAGCGCTAGGCTATATATTCGCATCGCTGCCCAATTTCAGGGACCATGTCTCGGCCCGCGCAGCGGCAGGGGCAATCCCAATCAGCTATGAGAAGACCCCCCCGGAGCTCGTCAGTCGGGGCGTAGAGCCCTCCACCGGAACTATCAGGGCTTCAACCAAATACCGCTATACAAAATACTGGTAATAATTACGATGCTGGATTCAGATAGCTTTGACATGTACGACACAGCAAAAATGGCAGTAACTACACCACCATTTTTTTTTGGACATGAGTACTTGAATTGACAGCACGACAATTTACATGAAGTTTACAATTTTTATGCACCATTTACAAGGCGATTATTAAATAAACTAGTTTAAAAGGGAAATTAGATAAACGCGATGCCCACAAAAAGTGCTCATTATTTACACAAATTCAATCTGTCTATTGCCATCATATCAAATATCTTACACTCACCCATCTAGTTCAATAGTCCCGCCCTTCAGTTTCACTCTTCACTGTACCGATGCTCGCAGTCCGCAGACTTCACCCCCGCTGGTCATTCTCACCGTCACTTGACGCTCTGCTGGCTCGTCGTTTCACTGGTATTCGCATACCCATATCTTAGGGTCTCACAATCCCCCAAACTCCCTACTCTCAAAACTATCGCCTCGGAGGTTCGTCGCACATTAAAAAGTTTTGGTTTTCCCGATCTGGAAGGTTCCCCGCAGGTTCTGTCTGAGATCAGGGGTGCACGCGTTGCGATAGAATCCTTCCTGATCTCTAGTATACGACAACAGCACGCACAGAAGGCAGCATAAGTTATTGCCATAATGCCACATCTGCCAACTTTTATAATATCATACAGAGCATGTGATGTGCAATACCGGCCAGATCTCAATCTGTGTCTTTCGCCAGTCTTTAAACTGCACCAGGCGTATATTAATACCCTGCTATTGAATGCAGTCCAATATAAGGAGATAACGCTTGCACAAATGTCTCTACGCAAGTTCTTGACTGCGTTCATTAAAGCTATTTGTTCTTTTTCTCGCTGCTGCTTCTGCTGTTGCGGTGGGAAATTCCACACGACCAACACACCGGCCGTTTGTGTGAGAGGTAGCAAAGCTCTGCAGCACGGACTTTGGAAGCGATGCCCCTCATAGTCGCCTGCATCTCCTTCAGTGCCTTCTTGATGCCGTTGTCATCGACATCGTTCAGCGTCACCGCCCGTACCGGACGCCGGGGGGTGCGGACAACTGTCTTACTGACTCCACCTCCAGTGCTCGGACCAGGGCGTCCTGCACGTTGTGGGGTGCAGCCAGA
>NQII01003216.1:312330-323815 GCA_002778355.1 Clitarchus hookeri
CTCTCTCTCTCTCTCTCTCTCTCTCGCTCTCTCTCTCGCTCTCTCTCTCTCGCTCTCTCTCTCGCTCTCTCTCTCTCTCTCTCTCTCTCTCTCTCTCTCTCTCTCTCTCTCTCTCTCTCGCTCTCTCTCTCTCTCTCTCTCTCTCTCTCTCTCTCTCTCTCTCTCTCTCTCTCTCTCTGCACCACATAACACCAGTAATTCCACCACGCACTCTTCAACAGATAACTTCAGTAATTTTCTGGAACCAACAACAACAGCTTACAAACTCTCGCGTCGAACGTCTGTAAAACAAGGTTTGCCCGCAAGGCTTTTTTCGCGCGTTGATACGTCATCTTCAACCTTTGCTGAACTATAATTGAGGATTCAATGAAAGAAGCGGCGATTTTCTCAGGGCAAGGGACAATTTGCGTCAAGTGGCGTATTGTGATCCGACTGGCTTGCAGCCAGTACGACTTGAACAATGGAAATGAAATTCAAATCGCTGATCTCCGTAACGTAGTTGATTGGTATGTCATCTCACATGGAGAAAGGCCTTGGGTTCGTTCCGCGCCATGTTTATATTTCCAGTGTATGTAAATATTAATAAGTGTGCGTGTGTGTATATATGTATATGCTATTCACGGTAAAGTGAGCACTTTTGAAAACCCTCTCATGTGGAGTAATATCAATAAATATATTTAATTTTGGCCTTAGACGTTAACTTCCGAGTGCGGTGGAATATACACACTGTGTTTATTACTTACATGGCAATATTTACTTTAAAAAGTTGTTAAAGGATAAAAAATGGCTGAAATAGAAAAATGACTAGGGGCTCAAAAGTGCTCATTTTACCGTGGACAGCCTATATACACATATATCTGTATATAGTGCGTACTTTGCTCACATATAAGCCTAACGATATAAGATAGTATAGCAAGGTCATTAATAAGCAACGATGTGTGTATATATATAACTATTTGGTTTATCACGATATTAAAATCTTATCGTGTGAAAATGAAAAATGTGCTTAGACTCAGTCAACGTGTTTTAAATTTGAAAAAAAAGGACTACACGAATTATGGTAAAGTTATGTATATATGTATGTGTTTATATTTATAAACATATAGCATTTTATTAAAATTAAAACTTGTTTGGATGTGTACAAGAAAACGTAAAGCAAATAATAATATGTTATAAGAATTACACACTATAATTACTTACCAAATTGTATGTCGAGTAAGATAAATTAAACTGCATTTTTTTATTAAATAAGTTCGTTTAGAAGTTGGACGGTACTTGAAATCTATAATTTTCGTATTTAACTGTGAGCGCCCTCTCAAAACGATTTGAATTAATCTCCTTAAGAAAAAGCCAAATATGCAGAGAACGTTTTCTTCCAAACACAATATGTGTATACAAGGAACTGTTTCTTTAAAAGAATTTTAATGTCAAGATGTCTATAACATTTGTCTTATTTTAATTTATTGCCAGGAAACAATTAATGAAAATTACTATGCGATATTATAAACAACATAATTCATATTTATTTAACATAGTAGGGGGAACACATTGGTTCTACGATATTTGGGAGACATTAGTAGCCTAAGTGCCATTTGATTAACCTTGGAAGGAGTCTCGGAGAGAGGGATAGTAATTGCCGACATTCTTAAACCTGGGAAACAGATCACCCCTCCCCCTTTCTCCAGGGGTGTGTGTTGTGGTTGCCTGATGGATTATCCCACCCCTTCTGAGGTGTGCTGTGATTGGCTGTAGCTTGTGGTGATACCTTTTTTGGTGGACAAAGCGCCCAAGCGACATTTGTGGAACTTGGAATTTTTCGAGGAAGTCTGGAGGTCAACTGGCTAGGGGCATGATAAAGGGGGGGGGGTGTAGGGTTGGACCAGGAGTGTTGAGGAGTCGGTCAGTCCTTGGTTCGAGACCCATAGAGGGTAATTACATGTAATTAAATGCAATTGCGCAATGAGTAATTGCGTAGTAAACAATTACGACTGTCGAGCGTGTGTACATGTACCGAGAAAAAGTACGAGTACATGTACCGAGCGAGTAATTACACACGAAGTAAACCTCCCACCCGGACCACTGCTCACTCACGACTGAGCTGTGAATCACCAATATGTTTGTGATAAACATTTCCGCCATCTTGGTTGGTTTCGAGTCCTGTCATGGGTAAGTGAAGCATAATTATATTCATACTGGTCTGCTGCCTGATTCGATTACCGTGAAATGGTCGTACGCGAACATCCGAAATGTTATCGCTACCTCGGAGATGCTATGTCCCATCTCACTCACTTAAATGTTGATAACTAGCCGCTGTAGCAGCAGTAACCGATCTAGCTGCCGACCGCATCGCGTTACTCTGATTGGTTCCACACCTCTGTTAGTTACATACGCACGCCTATACCAGTTTTTTTTTTTTTTTTGATCCTCCAGCGTAGTAGCGCACGGAATTTGTCTTCTATGTTGGCCCTCCGACCTGGGGTCGTGAATGTGAAATGGTATTCGCATCACCCTACCACTGTTGTAACTAGAGATCGGATCGTACTTGCTTTTATTCACTAATTATTGCGCTGCCCCTCCCTCCCTTTTCTCTAAATATACCTCTACTGCACTCTTCCATTTTTGTAGCCTGTCTGTGCGCTCCTTGGTCTGCTCTTGAGTTTTTTTTTTTTTAGTTGGGTCGTTTTTCCCCTCCCGACTTAGTCACGCGCCTGTACACTACTCTCGCGGCGCCACTGGTGTTTCTCTTTTCCTTATACACAAGCATGTGCGCGATTTATTTGCGTATAAGGAAAGAAACTCCGGTTGTGTTTTTGCTAGCGCAGTGTACTGCCCGGGGCTGTAAGAGCGAGAGTGACCATGCTGCTGCTGTGTTAAGTGGTTAATTAATCTGCTTCTTGTTGCTACAGAACGAATTTTTTTTCCCCACGCGCGGACGAGTGCTGGCTACGATCCGGCCTGCGCGCAGCGAGAGGTAATGCGTATAGTCCGCATCGCCTTAGGTTTATGTTCGAGGGAGGAAGGGGTATGGCTCGTGCGGCGAGGGGGAGAGAATGAGCGAGAGGTAGGACAGGAAGGAGACTCGGAGGACTTCCAAGGGCATCCTGGTGGGGAGCCGGGAGGGATAGCATGGAGAAAACCCTGACGTTCTGGTGGGGACCTGGGAGGGATAGCATGGAGAAAAACTCCCTTCCCATGGAATGCAAGAGTGTGAAGTGGGGACATCCAGAACGGACGAGAGGCAGGAAGGAGACTGGGAGAACTCTGAGGCAACCCCCCGGGATAGAACCTAGCATCCTGGCAGGGACCTGGGAGGGATAGCAAGGAGAAAACCCTGGAATTCTGGTGGGGACCTGAGAGGGATAGCATGGAGAAAACCCTGGCATTCTGGTGGGGACTTGGGAGGGATAGCATGGAGAAAACCCTGGAATTCTGGTGGGGACCTGGGAGGGATAGCATGGAGAAAACCCTGGTGTCCTGGTGGGGAGCCAGAAAAAATAGCATATTAAATACATTTTTTAAAGTTTTGAAATGTTAAATTAATTTTTTTTAAGTTTTGAAATGTTAATTTTTTAACTTTTGAAAATATAAAATTTTGAAAAAATTAATTTTAAAAAAATTGCAAACATTTTTGAAATAAATTTTGGGACATTTTGGAAAATTTTACCACTTGCTGCCAAAATGGCCGCCGTAGTAGTGGAATGCAAGAACATGCTGTTGACATTTTCATAACAAGGTTCGGTGGATCCCCGATCCCTGTCACGAAGTGGTTTAAAACATACTTTTTCTAACTACTACTGCCTTCTTATGCACAGAAAAAAGAAAAGCAGGAAAAGATAGCAGCATGTAATTTAATGTTAGGTGGTTTTATAATGTTCCCACGAGCCAGCAGTTCTAAGATAACTGAAGGTAACTCCACGTCTTTCTACGTCAGTTTTTTTTTCGAAATAATGTCATTCACAGCTATTCACTCTCTAAAATAAGTGCTGGCAGTGGCAGTCCTATTTATACGGAATGCAAACAAGCCCCTCTAATTACGCTACAGCGATGGCAGTTTCATCGAAACAGCTGTGGTTAAAATGCAATTACCCGCTTCTTTATTCTCGTTCATACGTGCACTACACAATTTACAAGAACCTATAATTTTATGCAATCTTCGGGAGATATTATCGCGTAAACGGTGTTGTTGGAAATCCCACATGCTAGGACACAAGATGTAAAGTAGATACCGCCGATATTTTAACTTATAACACGGATTCCACCTTGTAATTTATACCGAGTTGTAGACTTTATTTATTTTTGTTTTAACGTGCGCTTACGAGCTATTATTTTATGCTGGAAGGGCAACTGGGTGGCAGATAACAAACTGAAATGACCCAAATTCCCATCTAAGGATGACGCATAGCTGCGTGACGTAGCCGGGATTCGAGCTCGGAATTTGATGATCCTAAGTCCTCTTCTGCGACCTTGACCTCAGAGGTCGCTTGCCAACCTTCCGCTTGAACTTCATTTGCAAAGATTTTCAAATACGCGGGGTTGTTTTTTTTTTTTTTTTTTTTTTTTNTGTTTACACCGCACTGACTCGTAAAAGAGAAAATTTGATAGAGCGCGCATGTCAGCTGCGCAGTTGTCACTCTCCGTCTCCCAACATTTTGCTGCTTTTTCTGCAAACAGTACTTAGAAAAACATAATTGGATAGCGTTTTGAGGCTATGACGCTGCTTGTGCACGCGCTTTGAGAGGTTGGCACACTTCTTATAACATAGTTTTAAAGAAGCTAGTATATTTTACAGTTGGTCGAAGTAATTCAGATGTAAAGAAAACGTTCATCATTCTTGACCATGCGACTTTGACATTTGTTTTGGCGATGGACGAGTCAGTGTTGGCAACATGCGCGGAAGACGAAAAATATTTACCTCATATTTTAGTATATGCACTGGTCTATGCAAAGAACGCATATTTCATACAAGGTAGGAATGGTACTCTGAANGAATTACCAAAAAAAAAAAAATGGCATTATACATAGAAAAACTATTAACATATTTAATGAATTTATATATATTACGTTTAAGGCTAATCTGAACAAACGAAGCCTATGTTAAAAATAAACAAACTGACGTGAGCAGTGCTAAGAATGTAAACTTTCCACAGTGCTGCACTCTGCCAATAAACTCATAAACCCGGGAGTCACAGCAAACGCAGCACCTTAGTTAGTTTAGAAATACCCCGCACGGTTCATGCAATACAGCGCCTTTTTATGTCGATTGTTAAACGCTGTTCGCGTCTGCGTGACCAACGAGGAAACGACGAGCAACAAACAAGGAGAAGAAAAAAAATCAAATCCCTTGCACGGACTTCCTCAAAGTATCACGTCTAGAAGCGGCATTGTGAATCCTTTCAACGTAAGACCAACCTTTTCAGACTGGATATTTCAGAATTNACCTTAGTTAGTTTAGAAATACCCCGCACGGTTCATGCAATACAGCGCCTTTTTATGTCGATTGTTAAACGCTGTGCGCGTCTGCGTGACCAACGAGGAAACGACGAGCAACAAACAAGGAGAAGAAAAAAAATCAAATCCCTTGCACGGACTTCCAGTATCACGTCTAGAAGCGGCATTGTGAATCCTTTCAACGTAAGACCAACCTTTTCAGACTGGATATTTCAGAATTNAGTATCACGTCTAGAAGCGGCATTGTGAATCCTTTCAACGTAAGACCAACCTTTTCAGACTGGATATTTCAGAATTACCGTTGTTGAGTTGAGTTGAGTTGAGAGATTTGGGCAACTCTCGACAACGAGGCCTTGAGAGCCGATGAGGGTTATTAAGGTGAGAATGGAGCAGCGCCGGAATGCAACGGCAGGGAAAACGGGAGATCCGCGAGAAAATCCGCCGACTAGCGTCATCGTCCGGCACGATTCCCACTCGCGAAAATCCTGGAGTGACCCGGCCGGGTATTGAACCCTGTTCGTCTTGGTGGGAGGCGAGCAGTCTAACCGCTCAGCCACCGCGGCTCCCATTCGGAATTATCGGATACACTGAAAACCAGGTCTTGATTGTTGCAGAGTTTCCGCAAATTACACTGCTCGAAGTAAGCCCGCGGGCCGTTCGAGAGCTTCTCTCGTAGCGGCGATGTTGCGCTAGATGCGAGTGCCAGTGTCGCCCTAACCGGCAATTCATTTACAGCTCGCAACCATTACCCAAGCCACCGACCCCCAGACCGTAACATCCATCTGCAATTACGTTATGTAAGTTAGCCATATAACTTGAGAGCTTGCCGTTTTAACGGCAGTAGCCCAGTTGAATGACGACGTGATGCAAACGTGTTGAGTTAAGAGGTGGTTATTTGACAGTCAACTTGGCGTGTGACCGCAGATATCACTTCTCACTGCTCTTAGCAAGTGTTAATGCACGCGACCACGATTGTAAGGTGGCGCGTGTTACGTAACGAAATTAGCAATTTTCATAGCGGTCTCCGTGAATTCAGCCTGTGTAACCAACAAAAGAAAATCCCCTCCCCCCTTTTAAAATTTATTTTCTTATTTAAATGGAAACGATTTACCTCATTCCCGAAATTTCTTTTCTCTGTTGCCTCATTTGATCGAGACGGCTTGCGTACTGCTCGAGACGTTCTGGGTAGGAATCCCAGGTAAAATACGACTATGTGAAGTTAGTATTTAATTTTACAAAGATGTACAGCCGGTTTGTAATGCTGCGCGACATGACAAAGATACAAGTAATTTACAACCCAAGACTGTTTGTCGTGAGACAGTTCTCTCGTGTTCACTTCACAAGCGTCTTGTACTTGATTGATGTGCTGAAGATTTAATTTGTCTTGTCGGACGTGCCGTGTCATTATCGGAGCTATGCGATTCCGGCAAACCATCATCTTTTCCGAAGACCCGACGACTTCATCCATGCGTTAGTCGAGTGAAAATATGTTACTAATATACTCCTTGTAGAATCCACAAATTTTGACGCTACACTTTTAATACAACGTTCACACTTGACTTACTTTTCCCACGCCGCTACCAACTCTACTGAAAGCGCGCTGATTAGTATGTCCATTAAATGCGTGCATTTAAGGACAGGAATTTTGTTTTNTCTACCAACTCTACTGAAAGCGCGCTGATTAGTATGTCCATTAAATGCGTGCATTTAAGGACAGGAATTTTGTTTTGACGTGACAACGTCTTAAATTAGGTTGGGCTGGGAGTCACTTATGAAAAAGTGTAACGCTCGGTAACGTTACGATGAGTCACCGAACGAGAGAGAGGCCCGCCGAATGCCTTGCGTCTCTCTCCCACTCAACTATGATCGGTCTGCCGCGCGCGCAGCACTACGTTGTCACGTAAAATCTTCGCCCGTAAAACCGACTTTACAGGCAACCATTTTTTTTTACTAAAGTTGATTTGAAAAGTTCTCAATCAAATGCGAACCAGCAGTATTAAAGGATTTGTTTCTTACCCGCAAAATATATGTTTTTTGTGAACCAATTAGTTTTCCATATTTATAAAATTAGCGATGAGATTGTGACATAAAAATGTTGACGTTAATGTCGAATTACTGTAATGTTCAGAACGTATTTCAAAACACAACATAAAATAAATTTCACTACAGTAGGCCAAATCCCACTAATATGTAGGCTAGTTTGTGTCCTGGGACGAAAACTGCAAATCCACTGTACTTGGCATTATTACACAGGATTGCATTATCTGAGTTTCACATTCCCAAGCACAGTATCATAACGGCACAGGTAAAGTGGCGAAGATCTTATTGAGTGAAAACCTCAGTACTATAGCGCGATAGTACAAGAAACACACGTTTGTAAGCTGACACAAAAAAATATTGATTATTGTAAAACTGGCAAAATGTTACGTATAGATTTGTACAATTTATTTTGACAACTTATTAAAAAATATTTACTGTGAACCTTTCTTCGCGTGACATGGTGTCTTTTAGTGTTTTGCCGCAGATTTTTTTTTCTCGTGCCGTGATTTTCGAAGTACCTAACCACAGTAGCGGTACGTTAAATAACTTTCTGCGCGTACAAAATTTACGTGATGGCACTTTTCACGAACTTGTCTACCCACCGATGTATACAGTATTCAGATGTTGAGCAAAGCTATTTAGCAATGGTCTGTCAAAAGAAGATGGACGCCTACTCGTCATTTTTTTCATTTTACTAACTGCTCTAAAACTAAGTGTTATGTGAGCCCGCGGTAGGGACGGCAGTTGACTGCGTCTCAGGGATAGCCCCATACGCCTACAAGGGAAGGAGACATGCATCGCGGCAGCGAGGGATTGGGCTGCCATGGCCAGTTTTCGGCCATGACAACCTCCCTAAGTGTACTTATAGCTAAACTGCTATACTAAGAAGAGAAAAGGGGAAAAAAACCCGGCACGGGCACCGTAAAAGCCCTTCCGACAGGACAGAATGGAAAAATTGTTGCATGCATTATCAGAAAATGCTACAGGAGACAGATGGGTGGAAACCATGCTCTTTATTATTGGATGGAGAAAATACTAGTGGAGGGGGCAGGACATCTTTCTTTACATTTGGCGCTGACGTTAACCAGAGTAATGTTTACACATCACTTTGAAGGGAGGGGGGGTGGCACAATTGTGCCTCTCCCCCCAGAATCTCCAGTGGATCCTGAAAACTGAAAGAAAAATATAATTAGTTGTCAGTGAGTGAGCCAACTAAAGCCGAGTTTAACTAATCAATGCTATGATGGTAATTTGCCTGAAAGTAAAAAGAGAGTTAATATTAAAATAAATAATATATTACTTAAACTAAGTCCACGAAAACCATTTTTTTTCCGTACCTTATTGTATCTTAATTGCCCCAGAGGTGTCCCTTTAGGACTCCACATGTAAATCGAAGGCTGCATGTCAACAAGACATACAGATACTAAATTAATTAAACTAATGACAAATATCTATCCTAAAAAGCAGCGCAGATGCTAACACAATTGGCCTGGCAGTATGTTGCATGCATGGCTAAGGGGGCCTGTGCGCTTACTCTTGTAATCTGACCCCAGGTTTCTATTTTCGTTGCTGATACATGCCCTTGCACACACGAGAACCTTGACCCTGTTGTTCCCACTGGTTCCGACGACCTTGCGAAACGTCGCCGGTAAGTTATTTCGCGTGCAAGACGCTCGCGTAATACACAGGTTATGCTAATGAGCGATAAAAATATTTACCCTTCGAAAAATTGGCGGGTGGCTGAAGAAAATGTTGACCTATACATCTCAGCTCGTGAATCGAAGCTAACGTTTAACGGAAACGTTTCGTCAGCAACCTTTAAACGTTTGCTTATTTATGGGTTGCAACTAACTGGGTCACCACAAAAAACTGTTATCAGATACATATGTGTAGGGACTTCAATTAATTTCACTATCAGAAGCTAATCAGCGGTTTCTGACATGCGAGGATTTGCAAATGCGTATGGTAAGCTACAACACCAGCATATGCCTGCAGTAGCGACGGAAATCAAATTGCGAAACCACCTCCTGAGAATCTGGACGTGATTTTCACATTTATGCCTCGCGTAGTCCTCGCTGCTTCCCCCCCTTTTTTTTTCCTGCTCTGTAAATGTAACACGTATAGAGCACTTTACGCGAGAGATATTTTGTATGACAGAAGGAGTGTTGACATTAAACCGTGACCTATAAAAATACCAGGACCACTTTTTATATAACTGGTTTATGAATTAAATAACACATATTTGCGTAATCGATCGCCCTCTACTTGATCAGAGTTAGGCTCTTAGAAAAGTAAGAGTTGCAAATTAACAAAAGCTTCTGGTTCGTGCGTTTAAAGCACTGTGATGTTTAGCCAACTAAAAACATCTCAAGTGGAGATGGCAATGCAGTGTTGCGTTCTCCCGTTGTTTCTATGAATATTGGTGCTACTTTACCCAATACAAAACTGGGCTTGTTGATTAATTTCTTGGTTATCTAATTGGTTTGTACATTTTCTTTCCTTTTGTGGTACATATTTTCTATTTCGGTTCATCACCGAAGGATGAGTTACTCGAAATGAAATTTATTCTTTGCAAACGGATGATGTTTTTTTCATTTGTCCAAGTTTTTGACCCCGTTGAAACGGTAATTTCGTTTCTATTTTAAATATATGTTTTTTTATTGGCTTATTATCGACCTAGAGAATGTCTCACTATAATCCAATTGTACTTCTCTCATTGTTTTTCGCCTCGAAGGGAGGTCACATACTAAGCAAGTCCGAGACTACAAAACGCTTTTCGATATATAAAATATCACTTTAGAAAACAGGTTATGCTTTAGCGACTTTAAATATATTCCGCTCGATTCTCTAGAGCGTACTTTTCTTGATGAACTGATTGGTTTGGGCATGCTTTGCAGTTGAATAGCGAAATAACACACTTGTCTAGCAACTGACTTGTAAGGTAGTAATTTATGTCTGGTTCTATTTGTCATCATCCTAAGTACAGACAACGGGAACTTCTTCCCTTATCATGCACTTTTCATGCGATTAAAAGGAATATTTGACGTTACGCTTACCTCGCCTTACAGTTCGCTAAATTATTAACATATAAATT
Source organism: Clitarchus hookeri (assembly GCA_002778355.1). NCBI lineage: Eukaryota > Metazoa > Arthropoda > Insecta > Phasmatodea > Phasmatidae > Clitarchus > Clitarchus hookeri. Next base: position 322,913 of record NQII01003216.1, read on the forward strand.
AAAGAGATTTTGCAGCTGCAAAACTTGAATGTCACTTCGGCATTTTCGTATTATATGAACTACTGGTTATATATATATACATAGTTTTAAACTAAATATAGCCAATTAGCAGAATAATATCTGGCGTCAACGGTCAAATAATTGAACTTTTATGGTAACAATACTGTAGGACAACACAAGTTCCTCCATAAATTCATGCGTATAATTCAACTCGGAATTGAACGAATATGGCTCTAGAATGTGACGACAGAATCGAATCGGTATTGAAAACTTCACAAAAATGTGGGAAACAGAATTTTTGTAATCACCAAATCAGGGTTGGCCCAAGGAGAATTTTTCACCTGGGAGGAATTGTGTGGAATAGTTTTTGACTCTTAACACAATTCCTCACCCTTGACACCTCTACCTCACCGCCATCCACAGGATTAATAAAAACGGGGATATCGCCGATGTACACTAGGGCAGGAATTTTCCTGAAATCGCTTCTTAAATTACACAAGGTATAACATAAATGTACTCTCTTTGTTAAATAACTTTATTTTTTGCTGTTCGGAGCGAGTACATGTTATTATATCGGGTTTACAGTTTTTCACTTGTAAAATTTACGTTTTATATTTTAGAGATGTGTAATTTTTTAAAATTATATAATTATAACATATTACATTGCACTTCGTGCCTGCAAGCCAAGGCGGGTAGGGTATGACGCATCAGGCGAGTCCACGCCAGTTATTGCGTGGGGGAGTTGAGTAAAACATAATTGGGATGAAATGTTCGCAACATAAATGATTAAAATTATGATTTTAATTTTATCCGACTTTGTGTTCCATATGCGTAAACATTTTAAAATTTAAGGAAATTCCTAGAATTTGAAAAAAAAAAAAAAAAAAAAAAAAAAAAAAATTT